>JAWNPP010000145.1:0-71216 GCA_035047445.1 Drosophila siamana | reverse complement strand
TGTTAAGATCGTTTTTAAACAGTTGAAGTCTATATTTTATTATGTATACAAAGTTATCTTGGATATTTTTCTGCTCTTGTTGTCTTTATTATTGCATTCGTGACACCGCTTTACTCGTTTATTCTAGTATTTAATTGTTGATTTATTACTACTTGTCTGCTCTTATTCTCTAGTGGTTCGTCTATTTGGATACAAAAACTAGTTCTTAATTTTCTTTTGCATTGCGATGTGCTCTTTTGTTCTCTGTAACTATTATGCCATTCTTGATTTAAGAAACGAACACTTGTCATATTGAGTGAAAATTTAAATGCCCTATTGTTAAAAGACTCTGCAGTATATCATCTAGAAACCATTCAGAGTAGCATTTCAAAACGCTTTCTAAGGCCATCTTATCGGAATCATAATTTCATAATTTCCAAAAGTTACATCAACTCTTTATACCCGCCACTTATAGGGTAGAAGGGTATTGTAACATTGGGACTCAAGGAATTGTATGTTACAAGCAGAATAAAACTTCCTCGACCCCATAAAGTATGCACATTCTTGGTCAGGGTCACCAGCCTAGTCGTCATAGCCATATCCGTCTCTCTGTCTGTCTGTCTAAACACCTAGATCTCAGAGACCGTAAGAGCAAGAGACTGCATACTTGGTACCAGTATTGGTGCATGTCCTGCGCAAAACAAATTAGTTTAAGATTTTTGGCACGCCCCTTTCCGCCCTATAAAATCGAAAAAGCCATTTACAAGCGCAATTTTAAAGATAGAGCCTTGAATTTTGGTATATATGAAGGTAATTACAGTGTCGATGATCCCTGGAAATTTGGTCGTGATCGGATGGAAAACTTGGAAGTTATTCAAGAAACTGTTTTGTTAAATTGTTAAGATCGTTTTTAAACAGTTGAAGTCTATATTTTATTATGTATACAAAGTTATCTTGGATATTTTTCTGCTCTTGTTGTCTTTATTATTGCATTCGTGACACCGCTTTACTCGTTTATTCTAGTATTTAATTGTTGATTTATTACTACTTGTCTGCTCTTATTCTCTAATGGTTCGTCTATTTGGATACAAAAACTAGTTCTTAATTTTCTTTTGCATTGCGATGTGCTCTTTTGTTCTCTGTAACTATTATGCCATTCTTGATTTAAGAAACGAACACTTGTCATATTGAGTGAAAATTTAAATGCCCTATTGTTAAAAGACTCTGCAGTATATCATCTAGAAACCATTCAGAGTAGCATTTCAAAACGCTTTCTAAGGCCATCTTATCGGAATCATAATTTCATAATTTCCAAAAGTTACATCAACTCTTTATACCCGCCACTTATAGGGTAGAAGGGTATTGTAACATTGGGACTCAAGGAATTGTATGTTACAAGCAGAATAAAACTTCCTCGACCCCATAAAGTATGCACATTCTTGGTCAGGGTCACCAGCCTAGTCGTCATAGCCATATCCGTCTCTCTGTCTGTCTGTCTAAACACCTAGATCTCAGAGACCGTAAGAGCAAGAGACTGCATACTTGGTACCAGTATTGGTGCATGTCCTGCGCAAAACAAATTAGTTTAAGATTTTTGGCACGCCCCTTTCCGCCCTATAAAATCGAAAAAGCCATTTACAAGCGCAATTTTAAAGATAGAGCCTTGAATTTTGGTATATATGAAGGTAATTACAGTGTCGATGATCCCTGGAAATTTGGTCGTGATCGGATGGAAAACTTGGAAGTTATTCAAGAAACTGTTTTGTTAAATTGTTAAGATCGTTTTTAAACAGTTGAAGTCTATATTTTATTATGTATACAAAGTTATCTTGGATATTTTTCTGCTCTTGTTGTCTTTATTATTGCATTCGTGACACCGCTTTACTCGTTTATTCTAGTATTTAATTGTTGATTTATTACTACTTGTCTGCTCTTATTCTCTAATGGTTCGTCTATTTGGATACAAAAACTAGTTCTTAATTTTCTTTTGCATTGCGATGTGCTCTTTTGTTCTCTGTAACTATTATGCCATTCTTGATTTAAGAAACGAACACTTGTCATATTGAGTGAAAATTTAAATGCCCTATTGTTAAAAGACTCTGCAGTATATCATCTAGAAACCATTCAGAGTAGCATTTCAAAACGCTTTCTAAGGCCATCTTATCGGAATCATAATTTCATAATTTCCAAAAGTTACATCAACTCTTTATACCCGCCACTTATAGGGTAGAAGGGTATTGTAACATTGGGACTCAAGGAATTGTATGTTACAAGCAGAATAAAACTTCCTCGACCCCATAAAGTATGCACATTCTTGGTCAGGGTCACCAGCCTAGTCGTCATAGCCATATCCGTCTCTCTGTCTGTCTGTCTAAACACCTAGATCTCAGAGACCGTAAGAGCAAGAGACTGCATACTTGGTACCAGTATTGGTGCATGTCCTGCGCAAAACAAATTAGTTTAAGATTTTTGGCACGCCCCTTTCCGCCCTATAAAATCGAAAAAGCCATTTACAAGCGCAATTTTAAAGATAGAGCCTTGAATTTTGGTATATATGAAGGTAATTACAGTGTCGATGATCCCTGGAAATTTGGTCGTGATCGGATGGAAAACTTGGAAGTTATTCAAGAAACTGTTTTGTTAAATTGTTAAGATCGTTTTTAAACAGTTGAAGTCTATATTTTATTATGTATACAAAGTTATCTTGGATATTTTTCTGCTCTTGTTGTCTTTATTATTGCATTCGTGACACCGCTTTACTCGTTTATTCTAGTATTTAATTGTTGATTTATTACTACTTGTCTGCTCTTATTCTCTAGTGGTTCGTCTATTTGGATACAAAAACTAGTTCTTAATTTTCTTTTGCATTGCGATGTGCTCTTTTGTTCTCTGTAACTATTATGCCATTCTTGATTTAAGAAACGAACACTTGTCATATTGAGTGAAAATTTAAATGCCCTATTGTTAAAAGACTCTGCAGTATATCATCTAGAAACCATTCAGAGTAGCATTTCAAAACGCTTTCTAAGGCCATCTTATCGGAATCATAATTTCATAATTTCCAAAAGTTACATCAACTCTTTATACCCGCCACTTATAGGGTAGAAGGGTATTGTAACATTGGGACTCAAGGAATTGTATGTTACAAGCAGAATAAAACTTCCTCGACCCCATAAAGTATGCACATTCTTGGTCAGGGTCACCAGCCTAGTCGTCATAGCCATATCCGTCTCTCTGTCTGTCTGTCTAAACACCTAGATCTCAGAGACCGTAAGAGCAAGAGACTGCATACTTGGTACCAGTATTGGTGCATGTCCTGCGCAAAACAAATTAGTTTAAGATTTTTGGCACGCCCCTTTCCGCCCTATAAAATCGAAAAAGCCATTTACAAGCGCAATTTTAAAGATAGAGCCTTGAATTTTGGTATATATGAAGGTAATTACAGTGTCGATGATCCCTGGAAATTTGGTCGTGATCGGATGGAAAACTTGGAAGTTATTCAAGAAACTGTTTTGTTAAATTGTTAAGATCGTTTTTAAACAGTTGAAGTCTATATTTTATTATGTATACAAAGTTATCTTGGATATTTTTCTGCTCTTGTTGTCTTTATTATTGCATTCGTGACACCGCTTTACTCGTTTATTCTAGTATTTAATTGTTGATTTATTACTACTTGTCTGCTCTTATTCTCTAGTGGTTCGTCTATTTGGATACAAAAACTAGTTCTTAATTTTCTTTTGCATTGCGATGTGCTCTTTTGTTCTCTGTAACTATTATGCCATTCTTGATTTAAGAAACGAACACTTGTCATATTGAGTGAAAATTTAAATGCCCTATTGTTAAAAGACTCTGCAGTATATCATCTAGAAACCATTCAGAGTAGCATTTCAAAACGCTTTCTAAGGCCATCTTATCGGAATCATAATTTCATAATTTCCAAAAGTTACATCAACTCTTTATACCCGCCACTTATAGGGTAGAAGGGTATTGTAACATTGGGACTCAAGGAATTGTATGTTACAAGCAGAATAAAACTTCCTCGACCCCATAAAGTATGCACATTCTTGGTCAGGGTCACCAGCCTAGTCGTCATAGCCATATCCGTCTCTCTGTCTGTCTGTCTAAACACCTAGATCTCAGAGACCGTAAGAGCAAGAGACTGCATACTTGGTACCAGTATTGGTGCATGTCCTGCGCAAAACAAATTAGTTTAAGATTTTTGGCACGCCCCTTTCCGCCCTATAAAATCGAAAAAGCCATTTACAAGCGCAATTTTAAAGATAGAGCCTTGAATTTTGGTATATATGAAGGTAATTACAGTGTCGATGATCCCTGGAAATTTGGTCGTGATCGGATGGAAAACTTGGAAGTTATTCAAGAAACTGTTTTGTTAAATTGTTAAGATCGTTTTTAAACAGTTGAAGTCTATATTTTATTATGTATACAAAGTTATCTTGGATATTTTTCTGCTCTTGTTGTCTTTATTATTGCATTCGTGACACCGCTTTACTCGTTTATTCTAGTATTTAATTGTTGATTTATTACTACTTGTCTGCTCTTATTCTCTAGTGGTTCGTCTATTTGGATACAAAAACTAGTTCTTAATTTTCTTTTGCATTGCGATGTGCTCTTTTGTTCTCTGTAACTATTATGCCATTCTTGATTTAAGAAACGAACACTTGTCATATTGAGTGAAAATTTAAATGCCCTATTGTTAAAAGACTCTGCAGTATATCATCTAGAAACCATTCAGAGTAGCATTTCAAAACGCTTTCTAAGGCCATCTTATCGGAATCATAATTTCATAATTTCCAAAAGTTACATCAACTCTTTATACCCGCCACTTATAGGGTAGAAGGGTATTGTAACATTGGGACTCAAGGAATTGTATGTTACAAGCAGAATAAAACTTCCTCGACCCCATAAAGTATGCACATTCTTGGTCAGGGTCACCAGCCTAGTCGTCATAGCCATATCCGTCTCTCTGTCTGTCTGTCTAAACACCTAGATCTCAGAGACCGTAAGAGCAAGAGACTGCATACTTGGTACCAGTATTGGTGCATGTCCTGCGCAAAACAAATTAGTTTAAGATTTTTGGCACGCCCCTTTCCGCCCTATAAAATCGAAAAAGCCATTTACAAGCGCAATTTTAAAGATAGAGCCTTGAATTTTGGTATATATGAAGGTAATTACAGTGTCGATGATCCCTGGAAATTTGGTCGTGATCGGATGGAAAACTTGGAAGTTATTCAAGAAACTGTTTTGTTAAATTGTTAAGATCGTTTTTAAACAGTTGAAGTCTATATTTTATTATGTATACAAAGTTATCTTGGATATTTTTCTGCTCTTGTTGTCTTTATTATTGCATTCGTGACACCGCTTTACTCGTTTATTCTAGTATTTAATTGTTGATTTATTACTACTTGTCTGCTCTTATTCTCTAGTGGTTCGTCTATTTGGATACAAAAACTAGTTCTTAATTTTCTTTTGCATTGCGATGTGCTCTTTTGTTCTCTGTAACTATTATGCCATTCTTGATTTAAGAAACGAACACTTGTCATATTGAGTGAAAATTTAAATGCCCTATTGTTAAAAGACTCTGCAGTATATCATCTAGAAACCATTCAGAGTAGCATTTCAAAACGCTTTCTAAGGCCATCTTATCGGAATCATAATTTCATAATTTCCAAAAGTTACATCAACTCTTTATACCCGCCACTTATAGGGTAGAAGGGTATTGTAACATTGGGACTCAAGGAATTGTATGTTACAAGCAGAATAAAACTTCCTCGACCCCATAAAGTATGCACATTCTTGGTCAGGGTCACCAGCCTAGTCGTCATAGCCATATCCGTCTCTCTGTCTGTCTGTCTAAACACCTAGATCTCAGAGACCGTAAGAGCAAGAGACTGCATACTTGGTACCAGTATTGGTGCATGTCCTGCGCAAAACAAATTAGTTTAAGATTTTTGGCACGCCCCTTTCCGCCCTATAAAATCGAAAAAGCCATTTACAAGCGCAATTTTAAAGATAGAGCCTTGAATTTTGGTATATATGAAGGTAATTACAGTGTCGATGATCCCTGGAAATTTGGTCGTGATCGGATGGAAAACTTGGAAGTTATTCAAGAAACTGTTTTGTTAAATTGTTAAGATCGTTTTTAAACAGTTGAAGTCTATATTTTATTATGTATACAAAGTTATCTTGGATATTTTTCTGCTCTTGTTGTCTTTATTATTGCATTCGTGACACCGCTTTACTCGTTTATTCTAGTATTTAATTGTTGATTTATTACTACTTGTCTGCTCTTATTCTCTAATGGTTCGTCTATTTGGATACAAAAACTAGTTCTTAATTTTCTTTTGCATTGCGATGTGCTCTTTTGTTCTCTGTAACTATTATGCCATTCTTGATTTAAGAAACGAACACTTGTCATATTGAGTGAAAATTTAAATGCCCTATTGTTAAAAGACTCTGCAGTATATCATCTAGAAACCATTCAGAGTAGCATTTCAAAACGCTTTCTAAGGCCATCTTATCGGAATCATAATTTCATAATTTCCAAAAGTTACATCAACTCTTTATACCCGCCACTTATAGGGTAGAAGGGTATTGTAACATTGGGACTCAAGGAATTGTATGTTACAAGCAGAATAAAACTTCCTCGACCCCATAAAGTATGCACATTCTTGGTCAGGGTCACCAGCCTAGTCGTCATAGCCATATCCGTCTCTCTGTCTGTCTGTCTAAACACCTAGATCTCAGAGACCGTAAGAGCAAGAGACTGCATACTTGGTACCAGTATTGGTGCATGTCCTGCGCAAAACAAATTAGTTTAAGATTTTTGGCACGCCCCTTTCCGCCCTATAAAATCGAAAAAGCCATTTACAAGCGCAATTTTAAAGATAGAGCCTTGAATTTTGGTATATATGAAGGTAATTACAGTGTCGATGATCCCTGGAAATTTGGTCGTGATCGGATGGAAAACTTGGAAGTTATTCAAGAAACTGTTTTGTTAAATTGTTAAGATCGTTTTTAAACAGTTGAAGTCTATATTTTATTATGTATACAAAGTTATCTTGGATATTTTTCTGCTCTTGTTGTCTTTATTATTGCATTCGTGACACCGCTTTACTCGTTTATTCTAGTATTTAATTGTTGATTTATTACTACTTGTCTGCTCTTATTCTCTAGTGGTTCGTCTATTTGGATACAAAAACTAGTTCTTAATTTTCTTTTGCATTGCGATGTGCTCTTTTGTTCTCTGTAACTATTATGCCATTCTTGATTTAAGAAACGAACACTTGTCATATTGAGTGAAAATTTAAATGCCCTATTGTTAAAAGACTCTGCAGTATATCATCTAGAAACCATTCAGAGTAGCATTTCAAAACGCTTTCTAAGGCCATCTTATCGGAATCATAATTTCATAATTTCCAAAAGTTACATCAACTCTTTATACCCGCCACTTATAGGGTAGAAGGGTATTGTAACATTGGGACTCAAGGAATTGTATGTTACAAGCAGAATAAAACTTCCTCGACCCCATAAAGTATGCACATTCTTGGTCAGGGTCACCAGCCTAGTCGTCATAGCCATATCCGTCTCTCTGTCTGTCTGTCTAAACACCTAGATCTCAGAGACCGTAAGAGCAAGAGACTGCATACTTGGTACCAGTATTGGTGCATGTCCTGCGCAAAACAAATTAGTTTAAGATTTTTGGCACGCCCCTTTCCGCCCTATAAAATCGAAAAAGCCATTTACAAGCGCAATTTTAAAGATAGAGCCTTGAATTTTGGTATATATGAAGGTAATTACAGTGTCGATGATCCCTGGAAATTTGGTCGTGATCGGATGGAAAACTTGGAAGTTATTCAAGAAACTGTTTTGTTAAATTGTTAAGATCGTTTTTAAACAGTTGAAGTCTATATTTTATTATGTATACAAAGTTATCTTGGATATTTTTCTGCTCTTGTTGTCTTTATTATTGCATTCGTGACACCGCTTTACTCGTTTATTCTAGTATTTAATTGTTGATTTATTACTACTTGTCTGCTCTTATTCTCTAATGGTTCGTCTATTTGGATACAAAAACTAGTTCTTAATTTTCTTTTGCATTGCGATGTGCTCTTTTGTTCTCTGTAACTATTATGCCATTCTTGATTTAAGAAACGAACACTTGTCATATTGAGTGAAAATTTAAATGCCCTATTGTTAAAAGACTCTGCAGTATATCATCTAGAAACCATTCAGAGTAGCATTTCAAAACGCTTTCTAAGGCCATCTTATCGGAATCATAATTTCATAATTTCCAAAAGTTACATCAACTCTTTATACCCGCCACTTATAGGGTAGAAGGGTATTGTAACATTGGGACTCAAGGAATTGTATGTTACAAGCAGAATAAAACTTCCTCGACCCCATAAAGTATGCACATTCTTGGTCAGGGTCACCAGCCTAGTCGTCATAGCCATATCCGTCTCTCTGTCTGTCTGTCTAAACACCTAGATCTCAGAGACCGTAAGAGCAAGAGACTGCATACTTGGTACCAGTATTGGTGCATGTCCTGCGCAAAACAAATTAGTTTAAGATTTTTGGCACGCCCCTTTCCGCCCTATAAAATCGAAAAAGCCATTTACAAGCGCAATTTTAAAGATAGAGCCTTGAATTTTGGTATATATGAAGGTAATTACAGTGTCGATGATCCCTGGAAATTTGGTCGTGATCGGATGGAAAACTTGGAAGTTATTCAAGAAACTGTTTTGTTAAATTGTTAAGATCGTTTTTAAACAGTTGAAGTCTATATTTTATTATGTATACAAAGTTATCTTGGATATTTTTCTGCTCTTGTTGTCTTTATTATTGCATTCGTGACACCGCTTTACTCGTTTATTCTAGTATTTAATTGTTGATTTATTACTACTTGTCTGCTCTTATTCTCTAGTGGTTCGTCTATTTGGATACAAAAACTAGTTCTTAATTTTCTTTTGCATTGCGATGTGCTCTTTTGTTCTCTGTAACTATTATGCCATTCTTGATTTAAGAAACGAACACTTGTCATATTGAGTGAAAATTTAAATGCCCTATTGTTAAAAGACTCTGCAGTATATCATCTAGAAACCATTCAGAGTAGCATTTCAAAACGCTTTCTAAGGCCATCTTATCGGAATCATAATTTCATAATTTCCAAAAGTTACATCAACTCTTTATACCCGCCACTTATAGGGTAGAAGGGTATTGTAACATTGGGACTCAAGGAATTGTATGTTACAAGCAGAATAAAACTTCCTCGACCCCATAAAGTATGCACATTCTTGGTCAGGGTCACCAGCCTAGTCGTCATAGCCATATCCGTCTCTCTGTCTGTCTGTCTAAACACCTAGATCTCAGAGACCGTAAGAGCAAGAGACTGCATACTTGGTACCAGTATTGGTGCATGTCCTGCGCAAAACAAATTAGTTTAAGATTTTTGGCACGCCCCTTTCCGCCCTATAAAATCGAAAAAGCCATTTACAAGCGCAATTTTAAAGATAGAGCCTTGAATTTTGGTATATATGAAGGTAATTACAGTGTCGATGATCCCTGGAAATTTGGTCGTGATCGGATGGAAAACTTGGAAGTTATTCAAGAAACTGTTTTGTTAAATTGTTAAGATCGTTTTTAAACAGTTGAAGTCTATATTTTATTATGTATACAAAGTTATCTTGGATATTTTTCTGCTCTTGTTGTCTTTATTATTGCATTCGTGACACCGCTTTACTCGTTTATTCTAGTATTTAATTGTTGATTTATTACTACTTGTCTGCTCTTATTCTCTAATGGTTCGTCTATTTGGATACAAAAACTAGTTCTTAATTTTCTTTTGCATTGCGATGTGCTCTTTTGTTCTCTGTAACTATTATGCCATTCTTGATTTAAGAAACGAACACTTGTCATATTGAGTGAAAATTTAAATGCCCTATTGTTAAAAGACTCTGCAGTATATCATCTAGAAACCATTCAGAGTAGCATTTCAAAACGCTTTCTAAGGCCATCTTATCGGAATCATAATTTCATAATTTCCAAAAGTTACATCAACTCTTTATACCCGCCACTTATAGGGTAGAAGGGTATTGTAACATTGGGACTCAAGGAATTGTATGTTACAAGCAGAATAAAACTTCCTCGACCCCATAAAGTATGCACATTCTTGGTCAGGGTCACCAGCCTAGTCGTCATAGCCATATCCGTCTCTCTGTCTGTCTGTCTAAACACCTAGATCTCAGAGACCGTAAGAGCAAGAGACTGCATACTTGGTACCAGTATTGGTGCATGTCCTGCGCAAAACAAATTAGTTTAAGATTTTTGGCACGCCCCTTTCCGCCCTATAAAATCGAAAAAGCCATTTACAAGCGCAATTTTAAAGATAGAGCCTTGAATTTTGGTATATATGAAGGTAATTACAGTGTCGATGATCCCTGGAAATTTGGTCGTGATCGGATGGAAAACTTGGAAGTTATTCAAGAAACTGTTTTGTTAAATTGTTAAGATCGTTTTTAAACAGTTGAAGTCTATATTTTATTATGTATACAAAGTTATCTTGGATATTTTTCTGCTCTTGTTGTCTTTATTATTGCATTCGTGACACCGCTTTACTCGTTTATTCTAGTATTTAATTGTTGATTTATTACTACTTGTCTGCTCTTATTCTCTAGTGGTTCGTCTATTTGGATACAAAAACTAGTTCTTAATTTTCTTTTGCATTGCGATGTGCTCTTTTGTTCTCTGTAACTATTATGCCATTCTTGATTTAAGAAACGAACACTTGTCATATTGAGTGAAAATTTAAATGCCCTATTGTTAAAAGACTCTGCAGTATATCATCTAGAAACCATTCAGAGTAGCATTTCAAAACGCTTTCTAAGGCCATCTTATCGGAATCATAATTTCATAATTTCCAAAAGTTACATCAACTCTTTATACCCGCCACTTATAGGGTAGAAGGGTATTGTAACATTGGGACTCAAGGAATTGTATGTTACAAGCAGAATAAAACTTCCTCGACCCCATAAAGTATGCACATTCTTGGTCAGGGTCACCAGCCTAGTCGTCATAGCCATATCCGTCTCTCTGTCTGTCTGTCTAAACACCTAGATCTCAGAGACCGTAAGAGCAAGAGACTGCATACTTGGTACCAGTATTGGTGCATGTCCTGCGCAAAACAAATTAGTTTAAGATTTTTGGCACGCCCCTTTCCGCCCTATAAAATCGAAAAAGCCATTTACAAGCGCAATTTTAAAGATAGAGCCTTGAATTTTGGTATATATGAAGGTAATTACAGTGTCGATGATCCCTGGAAATTTGGTCGTGATCGGATGGAAAACTTGGAAGTTATTCAAGAAACTGTTTTGTTAAATTGTTAAGATCGTTTTTAAACAGTTGAAGTCTATATTTTATTATGTATACAAAGTTATCTTGGATATTTTTCTGCTCTTGTTGTCTTTATTATTGCATTCGTGACACCGCTTTACTCGTTTATTCTAGTATTTAATTGTTGATTTATTACTACTTGTCTGCTCTTATTCTCTAATGGTTCGTCTATTTGGATACAAAAACTAGTTCTTAATTTTCTTTTGCATTGCGATGTGCTCTTTTGTTCTCTGTAACTATTATGCCATTCTTGATTTAAGAAACGAACACTTGTCATATTGAGTGAAAATTTAAATGCCCTATTGTTAAAAGACTCTGCAGTATATCATCTAGAAACCATTCAGAGTAGCATTTCAAAACGCTTTCTAAGGCCATCTTATCGGAATCATAATTTCATAATTTCCAAAAGTTACATCAACTCTTTATACCCGCCACTTATAGGGTAGAAGGGTATTGTAACATTGGGACTCAAGGAATTGTATGTTACAAGCAGAATAAAACTTCCTCGACCCCATAAAGTATGCACATTCTTGGTCAGGGTCACCAGCCTAGTCGTCATAGCCATATCCGTCTCTCTGTCTGTCTGTCTAAACACCTAGATCTCAGAGACCGTAAGAGCAAGAGACTGCATACTTGGTACCAGTATTGGTGCATGTCCTGCGCAAAACAAATTAGTTTAAGATTTTTGGCACGCCCCTTTCCGCCCTATAAAATCGAAAAAGCCATTTACAAGCGCAATTTTAAAGATAGAGCCTTGAATTTTGGTATATATGAAGGTAATTACAGTGTCGATGATCCCTGGAAATTTGGTCGTGATCGGATGGAAAACTTGGAAGTTATTCAAGAAACTGTTTTGTTAAATTGTTAAGATCGTTTTTAAACAGTTGAAGTCTATATTTTATTATGTATACAAAGTTATCTTGGATATTTTTCTGCTCTTGTTGTCTTTATTATTGCATTCGTGACACCGCTTTACTCGTTTATTCTAGTATTTAATTGTTGATTTATTACTACTTGTCTGCTCTTATTCTCTAGTGGTTCGTCTATTTGGATACAAAAACTAGTTCTTAATTTTCTTTTGCATTGCGATGTGCTCTTTTGTTCTCTGTAACTATTATGCCATTCTTGATTTAAGAAACGAACACTTGTCATATTGAGTGAAAATTTAAATGCCCTATTGTTAAAAGACTCTGCAGTATATCATCTAGAAACCATTCAGAGTAGCATTTCAAAACGCTTTCTAAGGCCATCTTATCGGAATCATAATTTCATAATTTCCAAAAGTTACATCAACTCTTTATACCCGCCACTTATAGGGTAGAAGGGTATTGTAACATTGGGACTCAAGGAATTGTATGTTACAAGCAGAATAAAACTTCCTCGACCCCATAAAGTATGCACATTCTTGGTCAGGGTCACCAGCCTAGTCGTCATAGCCATATCCGTCTCTCTGTCTGTCTGTCTAAACACCTAGATCTCAGAGACCGTAAGAGCAAGAGACTGCATACTTGGTACCAGTATTGGTGCATGTCCTGCGCAAAACAAATTAGTTTAAGATTTTTGGCACGCCCCTTTCCGCCCTATAAAATCGAAAAAGCCATTTACAAGCGCAATTTTAAAGATAGAGCCTTGAATTTTGGTATATATGAAGGTAATTACAGTGTCGATGATCCCTGGAAATTTGGTCGTGATCGGATGGAAAACTTGGAAGTTATTCAAGAAACTGTTTTGTTAAATTGTTAAGATCGTTTTTAAACAGTTGAAGTCTATATTTTATTATGTATACAAAGTTATCTTGGATATTTTTCTGCTCTTGTTGTCTTTATTATTGCATTCGTGACACCGCTTTACTCGTTTATTCTAGTATTTAATTGTTGATTTATTACTACTTGTCTGCTCTTATTCTCTAGTGGTTCGTCTATTTGGATACAAAAACTAGTTCTTAATTTTCTTTTGCATTGCGATGTGCTCTTTTGTTCTCTGTAACTATTATGCCATTCTTGATTTAAGAAACGAACACTTGTCATATTGAGTGAAAATTTAAATGCCCTATTGTTAAAAGACTCTGCAGTATATCATCTAGAAACCATTCAGAGTAGCATTTCAAAACGCTTTCTAAGGCCATCTTATCGGAATCATAATTTCATAATTTCCAAAAGTTACATCAACTCTTTATACCCGCCACTTATAGGGTAGAAGGGTATTGTAACATTGGGACTCAAGGAATTGTATGTTACAAGCAGAATAAAACTTCCTCGACCCCATAAAGTATGCACATTCTTGGTCAGGGTCACCAGCCTAGTCGTCATAGCCATATCCGTCTCTCTGTCTGTCTGTCTAAACACCTAGATCTCAGAGACCGTAAGAGCAAGAGACTGCATACTTGGTACCAGTATTGGTGCATGTCCTGCGCAAAACAAATTAGTTTAAGATTTTTGGCACGCCCCTTTCCGCCCTATAAAATCGAAAAAGCCATTTACAAGCGCAATTTTAAAGATAGAGCCTTGAATTTTGGTATATATGAAGGTAATTACAGTGTCGATGATCCCTGGAAATTTGGTCGTGATCGGATGGAAAACTTGGAAGTTATTCAAGAAACTGTTTTGTTAAATTGTTAAGATCGTTTTTAAACAGTTGAAGTCTATATTTTATTATGTATACAAAGTTATCTTGGATATTTTTCTGCTCTTGTTGTCTTTATTATTGCATTCGTGACACCGCTTTACTCGTTTATTCTAGTATTTAATTGTTGATTTATTACTACTTGTCTGCTCTTATTCTCTAGTGGTTCGTCTATTTGGATACAAAAACTAGTTCTTAATTTTCTTTTGCATTGCGATGTGCTCTTTTGTTCTCTGTAACTATTATGCCATTCTTGATTTAAGAAACGAACACTTGTCATATTGAGTGAAAATTTAAATGCCCTATTGTTAAAAGACTCTGCAGTATATCATCTAGAAACCATTCAGAGTAGCATTTCAAAACGCTTTCTAAGGCCATCTTATCGGAATCATAATTTCATAATTTCCAAAAGTTACATCAACTCTTTATACCCGCCACTTATAGGGTAGAAGGGTATTGTAACATTGGGACTCAAGGAATTGTATGTTACAAGCAGAATAAAACTTCCTCGACCCCATAAAGTATGCACATTCTTGGTCAGGGTCACCAGCCTAGTCGTCATAGCCATATCCGTCTCTCTGTCTGTCTGTCTAAACACCTAGATCTCAGAGACCGTAAGAGCAAGAGACTGCATACTTGGTACCAGTATTGGTGCATGTCCTGCGCAAAACAAATTAGTTTAAGATTTTTGGCACGCCCCTTTCCGCCCTATAAAATCGAAAAAGCCATTTACAAGCGCAATTTTAAAGATAGAGCCTTGAATTTTGGTATATATGAAGGTAATTACAGTGTCGATGATCCCTGGAAATTTGGTCGTGATCGGATGGAAAACTTGGAAGTTATTCAAGAAACTGTTTTGTTAAATTGTTAAGATCGTTTTTAAACAGTTGAAGTCTATATTTTATTATGTATACAAAGTTATCTTGGATATTTTTCTGCTCTTGTTGTCTTTATTATTGCATTCGTGACACCGCTTTACTCGTTTATTCTAGTATTTAATTGTTGATTTATTACTACTTGTCTGCTCTTATTCTCTAGTGGTTCGTCTATTTGGATACAAAAACTAGTTCTTAATTTTCTTTTGCATTGCGATGTGCTCTTTTGTTCTCTGTAACTATTATGCCATTCTTGATTTAAGAAACGAACACTTGTCATATTGAGTGAAAATTTAAATGCCCTATTGTTAAAAGACTCTGCAGTATATCATCTAGAAACCATTCAGAGTAGCATTTCAAAACGCTTTCTAAGGCCATCTTATCGGAATCATAATTTCATAATTTCCAAAAGTTACATCAACTCTTTATACCCGCCACTTATAGGGTAGAAGGGTATTGTAACATTGGGACTCAAGGAATTGTATGTTACAAGCAGAATAAAACTTCCTCGACCCCATAAAGTATGCACATTCTTGGTCAGGGTCACCAGCCTAGTCGTCATAGCCATATCCGTCTCTCTGTCTGTCTGTCTAAACACCTAGATCTCAGAGACCGTAAGAGCAAGAGACTGCATACTTGGTACCAGTATTGGTGCATGTCCTGCGCAAAACAAATTAGTTTAAGATTTTTGGCACGCCCCTTTCCGCCCTATAAAATCGAAAAAGCCATTTACAAGCGCAATTTTAAAGATAGAGCCTTGAATTTTGGTATATATGAAGGTAATTACAGTGTCGATGATCCCTGGAAATTTGGTCGTGATCGGATGGAAAACTTGGAAGTTATTCAAGAAACTGTTTTGTTAAATTGTTAAGATCGTTTTTAAACAGTTGAAGTCTATATTTTATTATGTATACAAAGTTATCTTGGATATTTTTCTGCTCTTGTTGTCTTTATTATTGCATTCGTGACACCGCTTTACTCGTTTATTCTAGTATTTAATTGTTGATTTATTACTACTTGTCTGCTCTTATTCTCTAGTGGTTCGTCTATTTGGATACAAAAACTAGTTCTTAATTTTCTTTTGCATTGCGATGTGCTCTTTTGTTCTCTGTAACTATTATGCCATTCTTGATTTAAGAAACGAACACTTGTCATATTGAGTGAAAATTTAAATGCCCTATTGTTAAAAGACTCTGCAGTATATCATCTAGAAACCATTCAGAGTAGCATTTCAAAACGCTTTCTAAGGCCATCTTATCGGAATCATAATTTCATAATTTCCAAAAGTTACATCAACTCTTTATACCCGCCACTTATAGGGTAGAAGGGTATTGTAACATTGGGACTCAAGGAATTGTATGTTACAAGCAGAATAAAACTTCCTCGACCCCATAAAGTATGCACATTCTTGGTCAGGGTCACCAGCCTAGTCGTCATAGCCATATCCGTCTCTCTGTCTGTCTGTCTAAACACCTAGATCTCAGAGACCGTAAGAGCAAGAGACTGCATACTTGGTACCAGTATTGGTGCATGTCCTGCGCAAAACAAATTAGTTTAAGATTTTTGGCACGCCCCTTTCCGCCCTATAAAATCGAAAAAGCCATTTACAAGCGCAATTTTAAAGATAGAGCCTTGAATTTTGGTATATATGAAGGTAATTACAGTGTCGATGATCCCTGGAAATTTGGTCGTGATCGGATGGAAAACTTGGAAGTTATTCAAGAAACTGTTTTGTTAAATTGTTAAGATCGTTTTTAAACAGTTGAAGTCTATATTTTATTATGTATACAAAGTTATCTTGGATATTTTTCTGCTCTTGTTGTCTTTATTATTGCATTCGTGACACCGCTTTACTCGTTTATTCTAGTATTTAATTGTTGATTTATTACTACTTGTCTGCTCTTATTCTCTAGTGGTTCGTCTATTTGGATACAAAAACTAGTTCTTAATTTTCTTTTGCATTGCGATGTGCTCTTTTGTTCTCTGTAACTATTATGCCATTCTTGATTTAAGAAACGAACACTTGTCATATTGAGTGAAAATTTAAATGCCCTATTGTTAAAAGACTCTGCAGTATATCATCTAGAAACCATTCAGAGTAGCATTTCAAAACGCTTTCTAAGGCCATCTTATCGGAATCATAATTTCATAATTTCCAAAAGTTACATCAACTCTTTATACCCGCCACTTATAGGGTAGAAGGGTATTGTAACATTGGGACTCAAGGAATTGTATGTTACAAGCAGAATAAAACTTCCTCGACCCCATAAAGTATGCACATTCTTGGTCAGGGTCACCAGCCTAGTCGTCATAGCCATATCCGTCTCTCTGTCTGTCTGTCTAAACACCTAGATCTCAGAGACCGTAAGAGCAAGAGACTGCATACTTGGTACCAGTATTGGTGCATGTCCTGCGCAAAACAAATTAGTTTAAGATTTTTGGCACGCCCCTTTCCGCCCTATAAAATCGAAAAAGCCATTTACAAGCGCAATTTTAAAGATAGAGCCTTGAATTTTGGTATATATGAAGGTAATTACAGTGTCGATGATCCCTGGAAATTTGGTCGTGATCGGATGGAAAACTTGGAAGTTATTCAAGAAACTGTTTTGTTAAATTGTTAAGATCGTTTTTAAACAGTTGAAGTCTATATTTTATTATGTATACAAAGTTATCTTGGATATTTTTCTGCTCTTGTTGTCTTTATTATTGCATTCGTGACACCGCTTTACTCGTTTATTCTAGTATTTAATTGTTGATTTATTACTACTTGTCTGCTCTTATTCTCTAGTGGTTCGTCTATTTGGATACAAAAACTAGTTCTTAATTTTCTTTTGCATTGCGATGTGCTCTTTTGTTCTCTGTAACTATTATGCCATTCTTGATTTAAGAAACGAACACTTGTCATATTGAGTGAAAATTTAAATGCCCTATTGTTAAAAGACTCTGCAGTATATCATCTAGAAACCATTCAGAGTAGCATTTCAAAACGCTTTCTAAGGCCATCTTATCGGAATCATAATTTCATAATTTCCAAAAGTTACATCAACTCTTTATACCCGCCACTTATAGGGTAGAAGGGTATTGTAACATTGGGACTCAAGGAATTGTATGTTACAAGCAGAATAAAACTTCCTCGACCCCATAAAGTATGCACATTCTTGGTCAGGGTCACCAGCCTAGTCGTCATAGCCATATCCGTCTCTCTGTCTGTCTGTCTAAACACCTAGATCTCAGAGACCGTAAGAGCAAGAGACTGCATACTTGGTACCAGTATTGGTGCATGTCCTGCGCAAAACAAATTAGTTTAAGATTTTTGGCACGCCCCTTTCCGCCCTATAAAATCGAAAAAGCCATTTACAAGCGCAATTTTAAAGATAGAGCCTTGAATTTTGGTATATATGAAGGTAATTACAGTGTCGATGATCCCTGGAAATTTGGTCGTGATCGGATGGAAAACTTGGAAGTTATTCAAGAAACTGTTTTGTTAAATTGTTAAGATCGTTTTTAAACAGTTGAAGTCTATATTTTATTATGTATACAAAGTTATCTTGGATATTTTTCTGCTCTTGTTGTCTTTATTATTGCATTCGTGACACCGCTTTACTCGTTTATTCTAGTATTTAATTGTTGATTTATTACTACTTGTCTGCTCTTATTCTCTAGTGGTTCGTCTATTTGGATACAAAAACTAGTTCTTAATTTTCTTTTGCATTGCGATGTGCTCTTTTGTTCTCTGTAACTATTATGCCATTCTTGATTTAAGAAACGAACACTTGTCATATTGAGTGAAAATTTAAATGCCCTATTGTTAAAAGACTCTGCAGTATATCATCTAGAAACCATTCAGAGTAGCATTTCAAAACGCTTTCTAAGGCCATCTTATCGGAATCATAATTTCATAATTTCCAAAAGTTACATCAACTCTTTATACCCGCCACTTATAGGGTAGAAGGGTATTGTAACATTGGGACTCAAGGAATTGTATGTTACAAGCAGAATAAAACTTCCTCGACCCCATAAAGTATGCACATTCTTGGTCAGGGTCACCAGCCTAGTCGTCATAGCCATATCCGTCTCTCTGTCTGTCTGTCTAAACACCTAGATCTCAGAGACCGTAAGAGCAAGAGACTGCATACTTGGTACCAGTATTGGTGCATGTCCTGCGCAAAACAAATTAGTTTAAGATTTTTGGCACGCCCCTTTCCGCCCTATAAAATCGAAAAAGCCATTTACAAGCGCAATTTTAAAGATAGAGCCTTGAATTTTGGTATATATGAAGGTAATTACAGTGTCGATGATCCCTGGAAATTTGGTCGTGATCGGATGGAAAACTTGGAAGTTATTCAAGAAACTGTTTTGTTAAATTGTTAAGATCGTTTTTAAACAGTTGAAGTCTATATTTTATTATGTATACAAAGTTATCTTGGATATTTTTCTGCTCTTGTTGTCTTTATTATTGCATTCGTGACACCGCTTTACTCGTTTATTCTAGTATTTAATTGTTGATTTATTACTACTTGTCTGCTCTTATTCTCTAGTGGTTCGTCTATTTGGATACAAAAACTAGTTCTTAATTTTCTTTTGCATTGCGATGTGCTCTTTTGTTCTCTGTAACTATTATGCCATTCTTGATTTAAGAAACGAACACTTGTCATATTGAGTGAAAATTTAAATGCCCTATTGTTAAAAGACTCTGCAGTATATCATCTAGAAACCATTCAGAGTAGCATTTCAAAACGCTTTCTAAGGCCATCTTATCGGAATCATAATTTCATAATTTCCAAAAGTTACATCAACTCTTTATACCCGCCACTTATAGGGTAGAAGGGTATTGTAACATTGGGACTCAAGGAATTGTATGTTACAAGCAGAATAAAACTTCCTCGACCCCATAAAGTATGCACATTCTTGGTCAGGGTCACCAGCCTAGTCGTCATAGCCATATCCGTCTCTCTGTCTGTCTGTCTAAACACCTAGATCTCAGAGACCGTAAGAGCAAGAGACTGCATACTTGGTACCAGTATTGGTGCATGTCCTGCGCAAAACAAATTAGTTTAAGATTTTTGGCACGCCCCTTTCCGCCCTATAAAATCGAAAAAGCCATTTACAAGCGCAATTTTAAAGATAGAGCCTTGAATTTTGGTATATATGAAGGTAATTACAGTGTCGATGATCCCTGGAAATTTGGTCGTGATCGGATGGAAAACTTGGAAGTTATTCAAGAAACTGTTTTGTTAAATTGTTAAGATCGTTTTTAAACAGTTGAAGTCTATATTTTATTATGTATACAAAGTTATCTTGGATATTTTTCTGCTCTTGTTGTCTTTATTATTGCATTCGTGACACCGCTTTACTCGTTTATTCTAGTATTTAATTGTTGATTTATTACTACTTGTCTGCTCTTATTCTCTAGTGGTTCGTCTATTTGGATACAAAAACTAGTTCTTAATTTTCTTTTGCATTGCGATGTGCTCTTTTGTTCTCTGTAACTATTATGCCATTCTTGATTTAAGAAACGAACACTTGTCATATTGAGTGAAAATTTAAATGCCCTATTGTTAAAAGACTCTGCAGTATATCATCTAGAAACCATTCAGAGTAGCATTTCAAAACGCTTTCTAAGGCCATCTTATCGGAATCATAATTTCATAATTTCCAAAAGTTACATCAACTCTTTATACCCGCCACTTATAGGGTAGAAGGGTATTGTAACATTGGGACTCAAGGAATTGTATGTTACAAGCAGAATAAAACTTCCTCGACCCCATAAAGTATGCACATTCTTGGTCAGGGTCACCAGCCTAGTCGTCATAGCCATATCCGTCTCTCTGTCTGTCTGTCTAAACACCTAGATCTCAGAGACCGTAAGAGCAAGAGACTGCATACTTGGTACCAGTATTGGTGCATGTCCTGCGCAAAACAAATTAGTTTAAGATTTTTGGCACGCCCCTTTCCGCCCTATAAAATCGAAAAAGCCATTTACAAGCGCAATTTTAAAGATAGAGCCTTGAATTTTGGTATATATGAAGGTAATTACAGTGTCGATGATCCCTGGAAATTTGGTCGTGATCGGATGGAAAACTTGGAAGTTATTCAAGAAACTGTTTTGTTAAATTGTTAAGATCGTTTTTAAACAGTTGAAGTCTATATTTTATTATGTATACAAAGTTATCTTGGATATTTTTCTGCTCTTGTTGTCTTTATTATTGCATTCGTGACACCGCTTTACTCGTTTATTCTAGTATTTAATTGTTGATTTATTACTACTTGTCTGCTCTTATTCTCTAGTGGTTCGTCTATTTGGATACAAAAACTAGTTCTTAATTTTCTTTTGCATTGCGATGTGCTCTTTTGTTCTCTGTAACTATTATGCCATTCTTGATTTAAGAAACGAACACTTGTCATATTGAGTGAAAATTTAAATGCCCTATTGTTAAAAGACTCTGCAGTATATCATCTAGAAACCATTCAGAGTAGCATTTCAAAACGCTTTCTAAGGCCATCTTATCGGAATCATAATTTCATAATTTCCAAAAGTTACATCAACTCTTTATACCCGCCACTTATAGGGTAGAAGGGTATTGTAACATTGGGACTCAAGGAATTGTATGTTACAAGCAGAATAAAACTTCCTCGACCCCATAAAGTATGCACATTCTTGGTCAGGGTCACCAGCCTAGTCGTCATAGCCATATCCGTCTCTCTGTCTGTCTGTCTAAACACCTAGATCTCAGAGACCGTAAGAGCAAGAGACTGCATACTTGGTACCAGTATTGGTGCATGTCCTGCGCAAAACAAATTAGTTTAAGATTTTTGGCACGCCCCTTTCCGCCCTATAAAATCGAAAAAGCCATTTACAAGCGCAATTTTAAAGATAGAGCCTTGAATTTTGGTATATATGAAGGTAATTACAGTGTCGATGATCCCTGGAAATTTGGTCGTGATCGGATGGAAAACTTGGAAGTTATTCAAGAAACTGTTTTGTTAAATTGTTAAGATCGTTTTTAAACAGTTGAAGTCTATATTTTATTATGTATACAAAGTTATCTTGGATATTTTTCTGCTCTTGTTGTCTTTATTATTGCATTCGTGACACCGCTTTACTCGTTTATTCTAGTATTTAATTGTTGATTTATTACTACTTGTCTGCTCTTATTCTCTAGTGGTTCGTCTATTTGGATACAAAAACTAGTTCTTAATTTTCTTTTGCATTGCGATGTGCTCTTTTGTTCTCTGTAACTATTATGCCATTCTTGATTTAAGAAACGAACACTTGTCATATTGAGTGAAAATTTAAATGCCCTATTGTTAAAAGACTCTGCAGTATATCATCTAGAAACCATTCAGAGTAGCATTTCAAAACGCTTTCTAAGGCCATCTTATCGGAATCATAATTTCATAATTTCCAAAAGTTACATCAACTCTTTATACCCGCCACTTATAGGGTAGAAGGGTATTGTAACATTGGGACTCAAGGAATTGTATGTTACAAGCAGAATAAAACTTCCTCGACCCCATAAAGTATGCACATTCTTGGTCAGGGTCACCAGCCTAGTCGTCATAGCCATATCCGTCTCTCTGTCTGTCTGTCTAAACACCTAGATCTCAGAGACCGTAAGAGCAAGAGACTGCATACTTGGTACCAGTATTGGTGCATGTCCTGCGCAAAACAAATTAGTTTAAGATTTTTGGCACGCCCCTTTCCGCCCTATAAAATCGAAAAAGCCATTTACAAGCGCAATTTTAAAGATAGAGCCTTGAATTTTGGTATATATGAAGGTAATTACAGTGTCGATGATCCCTGGAAATTTGGTCGTGATCGGATGGAAAACTTGGAAGTTATTCAAGAAACTGTTTTGTTAAATTGTTAAGATCGTTTTTAAACAGTTGAAGTCTATATTTTATTATGTATACAAAGTTATCTTGGATATTTTTCTGCTCTTGTTGTCTTTATTATTGCATTCGTGACACCGCTTTACTCGTTTATTCTAGTATTTAATTGTTGATTTATTACTACTTGTCTGCTCTTATTCTCTAGTGGTTCGTCTATTTGGATACAAAAACTAGTTCTTAATTTTCTTTTGCATTGCGATGTGCTCTTTTGTTCTCTGTAACTATTATGCCATTCTTGATTTAAGAAACGAACACTTGTCATATTGAGTGAAAATTTAAATGCCCTATTGTTAAAAGACTCTGCAGTATATCATCTAGAAACCATTCAGAGTAGCATTTCAAAACGCTTTCTAAGGCCATCTTATCGGAATCATAATTTCATAATTTCCAAAAGTTACATCAACTCTTTATACCCGCCACTTATAGGGTAGAAGGGTATTGTAACATTGGGACTCAAGGAATTGTATGTTACAAGCAGAATAAAACTTCCTCGACCCCATAAAGTATGCACATTCTTGGTCAGGGTCACCAGCCTAGTCGTCATAGCCATATCCGTCTCTCTGTCTGTCTGTCTAAACACCTAGATCTCAGAGACCGTAAGAGCAAGAGACTGCATACTTGGTACCAGTATTGGTGCATGTCCTGCGCAAAACAAATTAGTTTAAGATTTTTGGCACGCCCCTTTCCGCCCTATAAAATCGAAAAAGCCATTTACAAGCGCAATTTTAAAGATAGAGCCTTGAATTTTGGTATATATGAAGGTAATTACAGTGTCGATGATCCCTGGAAATTTGGTCGTGATCGGATGGAAAACTTGGAAGTTATTCAAGAAACTGTTTTGTTAAATTGTTAAGATCGTTTTTAAACAGTTGAAGTCTA
This sequence comes from Drosophila siamana, assembly GCA_035047445.1. Lineage (NCBI taxonomy): Eukaryota > Metazoa > Arthropoda > Insecta > Diptera > Drosophilidae > Drosophila > Drosophila siamana. Next base: position 47,559 of record JAWNPP010000145.1, on the reverse strand, counting down.
TATTTTATTATGTATACAAAGTTATCTTGGATATTTTTCTGCTCTTGTTGTCTTTATTATTGCATTCGTGACACCGCTTTACTCGTTTATTCTAGTATTTAATTGTTGATTTATTACTACTTGTCTGCTCTTATTCTCTAGTGGTTCGTCTATTTGGATACAAAAACTAGTTCTTAATTTTCTTTTGCATTGCGATGTGCTCTTTTGTTCTCTGTAACTATTATGCCATTCTTGATTTAAGAAACGAACACTTGTCATATTGAGTGAAAATTTAAATGCCCTATTGTTAAAAGACTCTGCAGTATATCATCTAGAAACCATTCAGAGTAGCATTTCAAAACGCTTTCTAAGGCCATCTTATCGGAATCATAATTTCATAATTTCCAAAAGTTACATCAACTCTTTATACCCGCCACTTATAGGGTAGAAGGGTATTGTAACATTGGGACTCAAGGAATTGTATGTTACAAGCAGAATAAAACTTCCTCGACCCCATAAAGTATGCACATTCTTGGTCAGGGTCACCAGCCTAGTCGTCATAGCCATATCCGTCTCTCTGTCTGTCTGTCTAAACACCTAGATCTCAGAGACCGTAAGAGCAAGAGACTGCATACTTGGTACCAGTATTGGTGCATGTCCTGCGCAAAACAAATTAGTTTAAGATTTTTGGCACGCCCCTTTCCGCCCTATAAAATCGAAAAAGCCATTTACAAGCGCAATTTTAAAGATAGAGCCTTGAATTTTGGTATATATGAAGGTAATTACAGTGTCGATGATCCCTGGAAATTTGGTCGTGATCGGATGGAAAACTTGGAAGTTATTCAAGAAACTGTTTTGTTAAATTGTTAAGATCGTTTTTAAACAGTTGAAGTCTATATTTTATTATGTATACAAAGTTATCTTGGATATTTTTCTGCTCTTGTTGTCTTTATTATTGCATTCGTGACACCGCTTTACTCGTTTATTCTAGTATTTAATTGTTGATTTATTACTACTTGTCTGCTCTTATTCTCTAGTGGTTCGTCTATTTGGATACAAAAACTAGTTCTTAATTTTCTTTTGCATTGCGATGTGCTCTTTTGTTCTCTGTAACTATTATGCCATTCTTGATTTAAGAAACGAACACTTGTCATATTGAGTGAAAATTTAAATGCCCTATTGTTAAAAGACTCTGCAGTATATCATCTAGAAACCATTCAGAGTAGCATTTCAAAACGCTTTCTAAGGCCATCTTATCGGAATCATAATTTCATAATTTCCAAAAGTTACATCAACTCTTTATACCCGCCACTTATAGGGTAGAAGGGTATTGTAACATTGGGACTCAAGGAATTGTATGTTACAAGCAGAATAAAACTTCCTCGACCCCATAAAGTATGCACATTCTTGGTCAGGGTCACCAGCCTAGTCGTCATAGCCATATCCGTCTCTCTGTCTGTCTGTCTAAACACCTAGATCTCAGAGACCGTAAGAGCAAGAGACTGCATACTTGGTACCAGTATTGGTGCATGTCCTGCGCAAAACAAATTAGTTTAAGATTTTTGGCACGCCCCTTTCCGCCCTATAAAATCGAAAAAGCCATTTACAAGCGCAATTTTAAAGATAGAGCCTTGAATTTTGGTATATATGAAGGTAATTACAGTGTCGATGATCCCTGGAAATTTGGTCGTGATCGGATGGAAAACTTGGAAGTTATTCAAGAAACTGTTTTGTTAAATTGTTAAGATCGTTTTTAAACAGTTGAAGTCTATATTTTATTATGTATACAAAGTTATCTTGGATATTTTTCTGCTCTTGTTGTCTTTATTATTGCATTCGTGACACCGCTTTACTCGTTTATTCTAGTATTTAATTGTTGATTTATTACTACTTGTCTGCTCTTATTCTCTAGTGGTTCGTCTATTTGGATACAAAAACTAGTTCTTAATTTTCTTTTGCATTGCGATGTGCTCTTTTGTTCTCTGTAACTATTATGCCATTCTTGATTTAAGAAACGAACACTTGTCATATTGAGTGAAAATTTAAATGCCCTATTGTTAAAAGACTCTGCAGTATATCATCTAGAAACCATTCAGAGTAGCATTTCAAAACGCTTTCTAAGGCCATCTTATCGGAATCATAATTTCATAATTTCCAAAAGTTACATCAACTCTTTATACCCGCCACTTATAGGGTAGAAGGGTATTGTAACATTGGGACTCAAGGAATTGTATGTTACAAGCAGAATAAAACTTCCTCGACCCCATAAAGTATGCACATTCTTGGTCAGGGTCACCAGCCTAGTCGTCATAGCCATATCCGTCTCTCTGTCTGTCTGTCTAAACACCTAGATCTCAGAGACCGTAAGAGCAAGAGACTGCATACTTGGTACCAGTATTGGTGCATGTCCTGCGCAAAACAAATTAGTTTAAGATTTTTGGCACGCCCCTTTCCGCCCTATAAAATCGAAAAAGCCATTTACAAGCGCAATTTTAAAGATAGAGCCTTGAATTTTGGTATATATGAAGGTAATTACAGTGTCGATGATCCCTGGAAATTTGGTCGTGATCGGATGGAAAACTTGGAAGTTATTCAAGAAACTGTTTTGTTAAATTGTTAAGATCGTTTTTAAACAGTTGAAGTCTATATTTTATTATGTATACAAAGTTATCTTGGATATTTTTCTGCTCTTGTTGTCTTTATTATTGCATTCGTGACACCGCTTTACTCGTTTATTCTAGTATTTAATTGTTGATTTATTACTACTTGTCTGCTCTTATTCTCTAGTGGTTCGTCTATTTGGATACAAAAACTAGTTCTTAATTTTCTTTTGCATTGCGATGTGCTCTTTTGTTCTCTGTAACTATTATGCCATTCTTGATTTAAGAAACGAACACTTGTCATATTGAGTGAAAATTTAAATGCCCTATTGTTAAAAGACTCTGCAGTATATCATCTAGAAACCATTCAGAGTAGCATTTCAAAACGCTTTCTAAGGCCATCTTATCGGAATCATAATTTCATAATTTCCAAAAGTTACATCAACTCTTTATACCCGCCACTTATAGGGTAGAAGGGTATTGTAACATTGGGACTCAAGGAATTGTATGTTACAAGCAGAATAAAACTTCCTCGACCCCATAAAGTATGCACATTCTTGGTCAGGGTCACCAGCCTAGTCGTCATAGCCATATCCGTCTCTCTGTCTGTCTGTCTAAACACCTAGATCTCAGAGACCGTAAGAGCAAGAGACTGCATACTTGGTACCAGTATTGGTGCATGTCCTGCGCAAAACAAATTAGTTTAAGATTTTTGGCACGCCCCTTTCCGCCCTATAAAATCGAAAAAGCCATTTACAAGCGCAATTTTAAAGATAGAGCCTTGAATTTTGGTATATATGAAGGTAATTACAGTGTCGATGATCCCTGGAAATTTGGTCGTGATCGGATGGAAAACTTGGAAGTTATTCAAGAAACTGTTTTGTTAAATTGTTAAGATCGTTTTTAAACAGTTGAAGTCTATATTTTATTATGTATACAAAGTTATCTTGGATATTTTTCTGCTCTTGTTGTCTTTATTATTGCATTCGTGACACCGCTTTACTCGTTTATTCTAGTATTTAATTGTTGATTTATTACTACTTGTCTGCTCTTATTCTCTAGTGGTTCGTCTATTTGGATACAAAAACTAGTTCTTAATTTTCTTTTGCATTGCGATGTGCTCTTTTGTTCTCTGTAACTATTATGCCATTCTTGATTTAAGAAACGAACACTTGTCATATTGAGTGAAAATTTAAATGCCCTATTGTTAAAAGACTCTGCAGTATATCATCTAGAAACCATTCAGAGTAGCATTTCAAAACGCTTTCTAAGGCCATCTTATCGGAATCATAATTTCATAATTTCCAAAAGTTACATCAACTCTTTATACCCGCCACTTATAGGGTAGAAGGGTATTGTAACATTGGGACTCAAGGAATTGTATGTTACAAGCAGAATAAAACTTCCTCGACCCCATAAAGTATGCACATTCTTGGTCAGGGTCACCAGCCTAGTCGTCATAGCCATATCCGTCTCTCTGTCTGTCTGTCTAAACACCTAGATCTCAGAGACCGTAAGAGCAAGAGACTGCATACTTGGTACCAGTATTGGTGCATGTCCTGCGCAAAACAAATTAGTTTAAGATTTTTGGCACGCCCCTTTCCGCCCTATAAAATCGAAAAAGCCATTTACAAGCGCAATTTTAAAGATAGAGCCTTGAATTTTGGTATATATGAAGGTAATTACAGTGTCGATGATCCCTGGAAATTTGGTCGTGATCGGATGGAAAACTTGGAAGTTATTCAAGAAACTGTTTTGTTAAATTGTTAAGATCGTTTTTAAACAGTTGAAGTCTATATTTTATTATGTATACAAAGTTATCTTGGATATTTTTCTGCTCTTGTTGTCTTTATTATTGCATTCGTGACACCGCTTTACTCGTTTATTCTAGTATTTAATTGTTGATTTATTACTACTTGTCTGCTCTTATTCTCTAGTGGTTCGTCTATTTGGATACAAAAACTAGTTCTTAATTTTCTTTTGCATTGCGATGTGCTCTTTTGTTCTCTGTAACTATTATGCCATTCTTGATTTAAGAAACGAACACTTGTCATATTGAGTGAAAATTTAAATGCCCTATTGTTAAAAGACTCTGCAGTATATCATCTAGAAACCATTCAGAGTAGCATTTCAAAACGCTTTCTAAGGCCATCTTATCGGAATCATAATTTCATAATTTCCAAAAGTTACATCAACTCTTTATACCCGCCACTTATAGGGTAGAAGGGTATTGTAACATTGGGACTCAAGGAATTGTATGTTACAAGCAGAATAAAACTTCCTCGACCCCATAAAGTATGCACATTCTTGGTCAGGGTCACCAGCCTAGTCGTCATAGCCATATCCGTCTCTCTGTCTGTCTGTCTAAACACCTAGATCTCAGAGACCGTAAGAGCAAGAGACTGCATACTTGGTACCAGTATTGGTGCATGTCCTGCGCAAAACAAATTAGTTTAAGATTTTTGGCACGCCCCTTTCCGCCCTATAAAATCGAAAAAGCCATTTACAAGCGCAATTTTAAAGATAGAGCCTTGAATTTTGGTATATATGAAGGTAATTACAGTGTCGATGATCCCTGGAAATTTGGTCGTGATCGGATGGAAAACTTGGAAGTTATTCAAGAAACTGTTTTGTTAAATTGTTAAGATCGTTTTTAAACAGTTGAAGTCTATATTTTATTATGTATACAAAGTTATCTTGGATATTTTTCTGCTCTTGTTGTCTTTATTATTGCATTCGTGACACCGCTTTACTCGTTTATTCTAGTATTTAATTGTTGATTTATTACTACTTGTCTGCTCTTATTCTCTAGTGGTTCGTCTATTTGGATACAAAAACTAGTTCTTAATTTTCTTTTGCATTGCGATGTGCTCTTTTGTTCTCTGTAACTATTATGCCATTCTTGATTTAAGAAACGAACACTTGTCATATTGAGTGAAAATTTAAATGCCCTATTGTTAAAAGACTCTGCAGTATATCATCTAGAAACCATTCAGAGTAGCATTTCAAAACGCTTTCTAAGGCCATCTTATCGGAATCATAATTTCATAATTTCCAAAAGTTACATCAACTCTTTATACCCGCCACTTATAGGGTAGAAGGGTATTGTAACATTGGGACTCAAGGAATTGTATGTTACAAGCAGAATAAAACTTCCTCGACCCCATAAAGTATGCACATTCTTGGTCAGGGTCACCAGCCTAGTCGTCATAGCCATATCCGTCTCTCTGTCTGTCTGTCTAAACACCTAGATCTCAGAGACCGTAAGAGCAAGAGACTGCATACTTGGTACCAGTATTGGTGCATGTCCTGCGCAAAACAAATTAGTTTAAGATTTTTGGCACGCCCCTTTCCGCCCTATAAAATCGAAAAAGCCATTTACAAGCGCAATTTTAAAGATAGAGCCTTGAATTTTGGTATATATGAAGGTAATTACAGTGTCGATGATCCCTGGAAATTTGGTCGTGATCGGATGGAAAACTTGGAAGTTATTCAAGAAACTGTTTTGTTAAATTGTTAAGATCGTTTTTAAACAGTTGAAGTCTATATTTTATTATGTATACAAAGTTATCTTGGATATTTTTCTGCTCTTGTTGTCTTTATTATTGCATTCGTGACACCGCTTTACTCGTTTATTCTAGTATTTAATTGTTGATTTATTACTACTTGTCTGCTCTTATTCTCTAGTGGTTCGTCTATTTGGATACAAAAACTAGTTCTTAATTTTCTTTTGCATTGCGATGTGCTCTTTTGTTCTCTGTAACTATTATGCCATTCTTGATTTAAGAAACGAACACTTGTCATATTGAGTGAAAATTTAAATGCCCTATTGTTAAAAGACTCTGCAGTATATCATCTAGAAACCATTCAGAGTAGCATTTCAAAACGCTTTCTAAGGCCATCTTATCGGAATCATAATTTCATAATTTCCAAAAGTTACATCAACTCTTTATACCCGCCACTTATAGGGTAGAAGGGTATTGTAACATTGGGACTCAAGGAATTGTATGTTACAAGCAGAATAAAACTTCCTCGACCCCATAAAGTATGCACATTCTTGGTCAGGGTCACCAGCCTAGTCGTCATAGCCATATCCGTCTCTCTGTCTGTCTGTCTAAACACCTAGATCTCAGAGACCGTAAGAGCAAGAGACTGCATACTTGGTACCAGTATTGGTGCATGTCCTGCGCAAAACAAATTAGTTTAAGATTTTTGGCACGCCCCTTTCCGCCCTATAAAATCGAAAAAGCCATTTACAAGCGCAATTTTAAAGATAGAGCCTTGAATTTTGGTATATATGAAGGTAATTACAGTGTCGATGATCCCTGGAAATTTGGTCGTGATCGGATGGAAAACTTGGAAGTTATTCAAGAAACTGTTTTGTTAAATTGTTAAGATCGTTTTTAAACAGTTGAAGTCTATATTTTATTATGTATACAAAGTTATCTTGGATATTTTTCTGCTCTTGTTGTCTTTATTATTGCATTCGTGACACCGCTTTACTCGTTTATTCTAGTATTTAATTGTTGATTTATTACTACTTGTCTGCTCTTATTCTCTAGTGGTTCGTCTATTTGGATACAAAAACTAGTTCTTAATTTTCTTTTGCATTGCGATGTGCTCTTTTGTTCTCTGTAACTATTATGCCATTCTTGATTTAAGAAACGAACACTTGTCATATTGAGTGAAAATTTAAATGCCCTATTGTTAAAAGACTCTGCAGTATATCATCTAGAAACCATTCAGAGTAGCATTTCAAAACGCTTTCTAAGGCCATCTTATCGGAATCATAATTTCATAATTTCCAAAAGTTACATCAACTCTTTATACCCGCCACTTATAGGGTAGAAGGGTATTGTAACATTGGGACTCAAGGAATTGTATGTTACAAGCAGAATAAAACTTCCTCGACCCCATAAAGTATGCACATTCTTGGTCAGGGTCACCAGCCTAGTCGTCATAGCCATATCCGTCTCTCTGTCTGTCTGTCTAAACACCTAGATCTCAGAGACCGTAAGAGCAAGAGACTGCATACTTGGTACCAGTATTGGTGCATGTCCTGCGCAAAACAAATTAGTTTAAGATTTTTGGCACGCCCCTTTCCGCCCTATAAAATCGAAAAAGCCATTTACAAGCGCAATTTTAAAGATAGAGCCTTGAATTTTGGTATATATGAAGGTAATTACAGTGTCGATGATCCCTGGAAATTTGGTCGTGATCGGATGGAAAACTTGGAAGTTATTCAAGAAACTGTTTTGTTAAATTGTTAAGATCGTTTTTAAACAGTTGAAGTCTATATTTTATTATGTATACAAAGTTATCTTGGATATTTTTCTGCTCTTGTTGTCTTTATTATTGCATTCGTGACACCGCTTTACTCGTTTATTCTAGTATTTAATTGTTGATTTATTACTACTTGTCTGCTCTTATTCTCTAGTGGTTCGTCTATTTGGATACAAAAACTAGTTCTTAATTTTCTTTTGCATTGCGATGTGCTCTTTTGTTCTCTGTAACTATTATGCCATTCTTGATTTAAGAAACGAACACTTGTCATATTGAGTGAAAATTTAAATGCCCTATTGTTAAAAGACTCTGCAGTATATCATCTAGAAACCATTCAGAGTAGCATTTCAAAACGCTTTCTAAGGCCATCTTATCGGAATCATAATTTCATAATTTCCAAAAGTTACATCAACTCTTTATACCCGCCACTTATAGGGTAGAAGGGTATTGTAACATTGGGACTCAAGGAATTGTATGTTACAAGCAGAATAAAACTTCCTCGACCCCATAAAGTATGCACATTCTTGGTCAGGGTCACCAGCCTAGTCGTCATAGCCATATCCGTCTCTCTGTCTGTCTGTCTAAACACCTAGATCTCAGAGACCGTAAGAGCAAGAGACTGCATACTTGGTACCAGTATTGGTGCATGTCCTGCGCAAAACAAATTAGTTTAAGATTTTTGGCACGCCCCTTTCCGCCCTATAAAATCGAAAAAGCCATTTACAAGCGCAATTTTAAAGATAGAGCCTTGAATTTTGGTATATATGAAGGTAATTACAGTGTCGATGATCCCTGGAAATTTGGTCGTGATCGGATGGAAAACTTGGAAGTTATTCAAGAAACTGTTTTGTTAAATTGTTAAGATCGTTTTTAAACAGTTGAAGTCTATATTTTATTATGTATACAAAGTTATCTTGGATATTTTTCTGCTCTTGTTGTCTTTATTATTGCATTCGTGACACCGCTTTACTCGTTTATTCTAGTATTTAATTGTTGATTTATTACTACTTGTCTGCTCTTATTCTCTAGTGGTTCGTCTATTTGGATACAAAAACTAGTTCTTAATTTTCTTTTGCATTGCGATGTGCTCTTTTGTTCTCTGTAACTATTATGCCATTCTTGATTTAAGAAACGAACACTTGTCATATTGAGTGAAAATTTAAATGCCCTATTGTTAAAAGACTCTGCAGTATATCATCTAGAAACCATTCAGAGTAGCATTTCAAAACGCTTTCTAAGGCCATCTTATCGGAATCATAATTTCATAATTTCCAAAAGTTACATCAACTCTTTATACCCGCCACTTATAGGGTAGAAGGGTATTGTAACATTGGGACTCAAGGAATTGTATGTTACAAGCAGAATAAAACTTCCTCGACCCCATAAAGTATGCACATTCTTGGTCAGGGTCACCAGCCTAGTCGTCATAGCCATATCCGTCTCTCTGTCTGTCTGTCTAAACACCTAGATCTCAGAGACCGTAAGAGCAAGAGACTGCATACTTGGTACCAGTATTGGTGCATGTCCTGCGCAAAACAAATTAGTTTAAGATTTTTGGCACGCCCCTTTCCGCCCTATAAAATCGAAAAAGCCATTTACAAGCGCAATTTTAAAGATAGAGCCTTGAATTTTGGTATATATGAAGGTAATTACAGTGTCGATGATCCCTGGAAATTTGGTCGTGATCGGATGGAAAACTTGGAAGTTATTCAAGAAACTGTTTTGTTAAATTGTTAAGATCGTTTTTAAACAGTTGAAGTCTATATTTTATTATGTATACAAAGTTATCTTGGATATTTTTCTGCTCTTGTTGTCTTTATTATTGCATTCGTGACACCGCTTTACTCGTTTATTCTAGTATTTAATTGTTGATTTATTACTACTTGTCTGCTCTTATTCTCTAGTGGTTCGTCTATTTGGATACAAAAACTAGTTCTTAATTTTCTTTTGCATTGCGATGTGCTCTTTTGTTCTCTGTAACTATTATGCCATTCTTGATTTAAGAAACGAACACTTGTCATATTGAGTGAAAATTTAAATGCCCTATTGTTAAAAGACTCTGCAGTATATCATCTAGAAACCATTCAGAGTAGCATTTCAAAACGCTTTCTAAGGCCATCTTATCGGAATCATAATTTCATAATTTCCAAAAGTTACATCAACTCTTTATACCCGCCACTTATAGGGTAGAAGGGTATTGTAACATTGGGACTCAAGGAATTGTATGTTACAAGCAGAATAAAACTTCCTCGACCCCATAAAGTATGCACATTCTTGGTCAGGGTCACCAGCCTAGTCGTCATAGCCATATCCGTCTCTCTGTCTGTCTGTCTAAACACCTAGATCTCAGAGACCGTAAGAGCAAGAGACTGCATACTTGGTACCAGTATTGGTGCATGTCCTGCGCAAAACAAATTAGTTTAAGATTTTTGGCACGCCCCTTTCCGCCCTATAAAATCGAAAAAGCCATTTACAAGCGCAATTTTAAAGATAGAGCCTTGAATTTTGGTATATATGAAGGTAATTACAGTGTCGATGATCCCTGGAAATTTGGTCGTGATCGGATGGAAAACTTGGAAGTTATTCAAGAAACTGTTTTGTTAAATTGTTAAGATCGTTTTTAAACAGTTGAAGTCTATATTTTATTATGTATACAAAGTTATCTTGGATATTTTTCTGCTCTTGTTGTCTTTATTATTGCATTCGTGACACCGCTTTACTCGTTTATTCTAGTATTTAATTGTTGATTTATTACTACTTGTCTGCTCTTATTCTCTAGTGGTTCGTCTATTTGGATACAAAAACTAGTTCTTAATTTTCTTTTGCATTGCGATGTGCTCTTTTGTTCTCTGTAACTATTATGCCATTCTTGATTTAAGAAACGAACACTTGTCATATTGAGTGAAAATTTAAATGCCCTATTGTTAAAAGACTCTGCAGTATATCATCTAGAAACCATTCAGAGTAGCATTTCAAAACGCTTTCTAAGGCCATCTTATCGGAATCATAATTTCATAATTTCCAAAAGTTACATCAACTCTTTATACCCGCCACTTATAGGGTAGAAGGGTATTGTAACATTGGGACTCAAGGAATTGTATGTTACAAGCAGAATAAAACTTCCTCGACCCCATAAAGTATGCACATTCTTGGTCAGGGTCACCAGCCTAGTCGTCATAGCCATATCCGTCTCTCTGTCTGTCTGTCTAAACACCTAGATCTCAGAGACCGTAAGAGCAAGAGACTGCATACTTGGTACCAGTATTGGTGCATGTCCTGCGCAAAACAAATTAGTTTAAGATTTTTGGCACGCCCCTTTCCGCCCTATAAAATCGAAAAAGCCATTTACAAGCGCAATTTTAAAGATAGAGCCTTGAATTTTGGTATATATGAAGGTAATTACAGTGTCGATGATCCCTGGAAATTTGGTCGTGATCGGATGGAAAACTTGGAAGTTATTCAAGAAACTGTTTTGTTAAATTGTTAAGATCGTTTTTAAACAGTTGAAGTCTATATTTTATTATGTATACAAAGTTATCTTGGATATTTTTCTGCTCTTGTTGTCTTTATTATTGCATTCGTGACACCGCTTTACTCGTTTATTCTAGTATTTAATTGTTGATTTATTACTACTTGTCTGCTCTTATTCTCTAGTGGTTCGTCTATTTGGATACAAAAACTAGTTCTTAATTTTCTTTTGCATTGCGATGTGCTCTTTTGTTCTCTGTAACTATTATGCCATTCTTGATTTAAGAAACGAACACTTGTCATATTGAGTGAAAATTTAAATGCCCTATTGTTAAAAGACTCTGCAGTATATCATCTAGAAACCATTCAGAGTAGCATTTCAAAACGCTTTCTAAGGCCATCTTATCGGAATCATAATTTCATAATTTCCAAAAGTTACATCAACTCTTTATACCCGCCACTTATAGGGTAGAAGGGTATTGTAACATTGGGACTCAAGGAATTGTATGTTACAAGCAGAATAAAACTTCCTCGACCCCATAAAGTATGCACATTCTTGGTCAGGGTCACCAGCCTAGTCGTCATAGCCATATCCGTCTCTCTGTCTGTCTGTCTAAACACCTAGATCTCAGAGACCGTAAGAGCAAGAGACTGCATACTTGGTACCAGTATTGGTGCATGTCCTGCGCAAAACAAATTAGTTTAAGATTTTTGGCACGCCCCTTTCCGCCCTATAAAATCGAAAAAGCCATTTACAAGCGCAATTTTAAAGATAGAGCCTTGAATTTTGGTATATATGAAGGTAATTACAGTGTCGATGATCCCTGGAAATTTGGTCGTGATCGGATGGAAAACTTGGAAGTTATTCAAGAAACTGTTTTGTTAAATTGTTAAGATCGTTTTTAAACAGTTGAAGTCTATATTTTATTATGTATACAAAGTTATCTTGGATATTTTTCTGCTCTTGTTGTCTTTATTATTGCATTCGTGACACCGCTTTACTCGTTTATTCTAGTATTTAATTGTTGATTTATTACTACTTGTCTGCTCTTATTCTCTAGTGGTTCGTCTATTTGGATACAAAAACTAGTTCTTAATTTTCTTTTGCATTGCGATGTGCTCTTTTGTTCTCTGTAACTATTATGCCATTCTTGATTTAAGAAACGAACACTTGTCATATTGAGTGAAAATTTAAATGCCCTATTGTTAAAAGACTCTGCAGTATATCATCTAGAAACCATTCAGAGTAGCATTTCAAAACGCTTTCTAAGGCCATCTTATCGGAATCATAATTTCATAATTTCCAAAAGTTACATCAACTCTTTATACCCGCCACTTATAGGGTAGAAGGGTATTGTAACATTGGGACTCAAGGAATTGTATGTTACAAGCAGAATAAAACTTCCTCGACCCCATAAAGTATGCACATTCTTGGTCAGGGTCACCAGCCTAGTCGTCATAGCCATATCCGTCTCTCTGTCTGTCTGTCTAAACACCTAGATCTCAGAGACCGTAAGAGCAAGAGACTGCATACTTGGTACCAGTATTGGTGCATGTCCTGCGCAAAACAAATTAGTTTAAGATTTTTGGCACGCCCCTTTCCGCCCTATAAAATCGAAAAAGCCATTTACAAGCGCAATTTTAAAGATAGAGCCTTGAATTTTGGTATATATGAAGGTAATTACAGTGTCGATGATCCCTGGAAATTTGGTCGTGATCGGATGGAAAACTTGGAAGTTATTCAAGAAACTGTTTTGTTAAATTGTTAAGATCGTTTTTAAACAGTTGAAGTCTATATTTTATTATGTATACAAAGTTATCTTGGATATTTTTCTGCTCTTGTTGTCTTTATTATTGCATTCGTGACACCGCTTTACTCGTTTATTCTAGTATTTAATTGTTGATTTATTACTACTTGTCTGCTCTTATTCTCTAGTGGTTCGTCTATTTGGATACAAAAACTAGTTCTTAATTTTCTTTTGCATTGCGATGTGCTCTTTTGTTCTCTGTAACTATTATGCCATTCTTGATTTAAGAAACGAACACTTGTCATATTGAGTGAAAATTTAAATGCCCTATTGTTAAAAGACTCTGCAGTATATCATCTAGAAACCATTCAGAGTAGCATTTCAAAACGCTTTCTAAGGCCATCTTATCGGAATCATAATTTCATAATTTCCAAAAGTTACATCAACTCTTTATACCCGCCACTTATAGGGTAGAAGGGTATTGTAACATTGGGACTCAAGGAATTGTATGTTACAAGCAGAATAAAACTTCCTCGACCCCATAAAGTATGCACATTCTTGGTCAGGGTCACCAGCCTAGTCGTCATAGCCATATCCGTCTCTCTGTCTGTCTGTCTAAACACCTAGATCTCAGAGACCGTAAGAGCAAGAGACTGCATACTTGGTACCAGTATTGGTGCATGTCCTGCGCAAAACAAATTAGTTTAAGATTTTTGGCACGCCCCTTTCCGCCCTATAAAATCGAAAAAGCCATTTACAAGCGCAATTTTAAAGATAGAGCCTTGAATTTTGGTATATATGAAGGTAATTACAGTGTCGATGATCCCTGGAAATTTGGTCGTGATCGGATGGAAAACTTGGAAGTTATTCAAGAAACTGTTTTGTTAAATTGTTAAGATCGTTTTTAAACAGTTGAAGTCTATATTTTATTATGTATACAAAGTTATCTTGGATATTTTTCTGCTCTTGTTGTCTTTATTATTGCATTCGTGACACCGCTTTACTCGTTTATTCTAGTATTTAATTGTTGATTTATTACTACTTGTCTGCTCTTATTCTCTAGTGGTTCGTCTATTTGGATACAAAAACTAGTTCTTAATTTTCTTTTGCATTGCGATGTGCTCTTTTGTTCTCTGTAACTATTATGCCATTCTTGATTTAAGAAACGAACACTTGTCATATTGAGTGAAAATTTAAATGCCCTATTGTTAAAAGACTCTGCAGTATATCATCTAGAAACCATTCAGAGTAGCATTTCAAAACGCTTTCTAAGGCCATCTTATCGGAATCATAATTTCATAATTTCCAAAAGTTACATCAACTCTTTATACCCGCCACTTATAGGGTAGAAGGGTATTGTAACATTGGGACTCAAGGAATTGTATGTTACAAGCAGAATAAAACTTCCTCGACCCCATAAAGTATGCACATTCTTGGTCAGGGTCACCAGCCTAGTCGTCATAGCCATATCCGTCTCTCTGTCTGTCTGTCTAAACACCTAGATCTCAGAGACCGTAAGAGCAAGAGACTGCATACTTGGTACCAGTATTGGTGCATGTCCTGCGCAAAACAAATTAGTTTAAGATTTTTGGCACGCCCCTTTCCGCCCTATAAAATCGAAAAAGCCATTTACAAGCGCAATTTTAAAGATAGAGCCTTGAATTTTGGTATATATGAAGGTAATTACAGTGTCGATGATCCCTGGAAATTTGGTCGTGATCGGATGGAAAACTTGGAAGTTATTCAAGAAACTGTTTTGTTAAATTGTTAAGATCGTTTTTAAACAGTTGAAGTCTATATTTTATTATGTATACAAAGTTATCTTGGATATTTTTCTGCTCTTGTTGTCTTTATTATTGCATTCGTGACACCGCTTTACTCGTTTATTCTAGTATTTAATTGTTGATTTATTACTACTTGTCTGCTCTTATTCTCTAGTGGTTCGTCTATTTGGATACAAAAACTAGTTCTTAATTTTCTTTTGCATTGCGATGTGCTCTTTTGTTCTCTGTAACTATTATGCCATTCTTGATTTAAGAAACGAACACTTGTCATATTGAGTGAAAATTTAAATGCCCTATTGTTAAAAGACTCTGCAGTATATCATCTAGAAACCATTCAGAGTAGCATTTCAAAACGCTTTCTAAGGCCATCTTATCGGAATCATAATTTCATAATTTCCAAAAGTTACATCAACTCTTTATACCCGCCACTTATAGGGTAGAAGGGTATTGTAACATTGGGACTCAAGGAATTGTATGTTACAAGCAGAATAAAACTTCCTCGACCCCATAAAGTATGCACATTCTTGGTCAGGGTCACCAGCCTAGTCGTCATAGCCATATCCGTCTCTCTGTCTGTCTGTCTAAACACCTAGATCTCAGAGACCGTAAGAGCAAGAGACTGCATACTTGGTACCAGTATTGGTGCATGTCCTGCGCAAAACAAATTAGTTTAAGATTTTTGGCACGCCCCTTTCCGCCCTATAAAATCGAAAAAGCCATTTACAAGCGCAATTTTAAAGATAGAGCCTTGAATTTTGGTATATATGAAGGTAATTACAGTGTCGATGATCCCTGGAAATTTGGTCGTGATCGGATGGAAAACTTGGAAGTTATTCAAGAAACTGTTTTGTTAAATTGTTAAGATCGTTTTTAAACAGTTGAAGTCTATATTTTATTATGTATACAAAGTTATCTTGGATATTTTTCTGCTCTTGTTGTCTTTATTATTGCATTCGTGACACCGCTTTACTCGTTTATTCTAGTATTTAATTGTTGATTTATTACTACTTGTCTGCTCTTATTCTCTAGTGGTTCGTCTATTTGGATACAAAAACTAGTTCTTAATTTTCTTTTGCATTGCGATGTGCTCTTTTGTTCTCTGTAACTATTATGCCATTCTTGATTTAAGAAACGAACACTTGTCATATTGAGTGAAAATTTAAATGCCCTATTGTTAAAAGACTCTGCAGTATATCATCTAGAAACCATTCAGAGTAGCATTTCAAAACGCTTTCTAAGGCCATCTTATCGGAATCATAATTTCATAATTTCCAAAAGTTACATCAACTCTTTATACCCGCCACTTATAGGGTAGAAGGGTATTGTAACATTGGGACTCAAGGAATTGTATGTTACAAGCAGAATAAAACTTCCTCGACCCCATAAAGTATGCACATTCTTGGTCAGGGTCACCAGCCTAGTCGTCATAGCCATATCCGTCTCTCTGTCTGTCTGTCTAAACACCTAGATCTCAGAGACCGTAAGAGCAAGAGACTGCATACTTGGTACCAGTATTGGTGCATGTCCTGCGCAAAACAAATTAGTTTAAGATTTTTGGCACGCCCCTTTCCGCCCTATAAAATCGAAAAAGCCATTTACAAGCGCAATTTTAAAGATAGAGCCTTGAATTTTGGTATATATGAAGGTAATTACAGTGTCGATGATCCCTGGAAATTTGGTCGTGATCGGATGGAAAACTTGGAAGTTATTCAAGAAACTGTTTTGTTAAATTGTTAAGATCGTTTTTAAACAGTTGAAGTCTATATTTTATTATGTATACAAAGTTATCTTGGATATTTTTCTGCTCTTGTTGTCTTTATTATTGCATTCGTGACACCGCTTTACTCGTTTATTCTAGTATTTAATTGTTGATTTATTACTACTTGTCTGCTCTTATTCTCTAGTGGTTCGTCTATTTGGATACAAAAACTAGTTCTTAATTTTCTTTTGCATTGCGATGTGCTCTTTTGTTCTCTGTAACTATTATGCCATTCTTGATTTAAGAAACGAACACTTGTCATATTGAGTGAAAATTTAAATGCCCTATTGTTAAAAGACTCTGCAGTATATCATCTAGAAACCATTCAGAGTAGCATTTCAAAACGCTTTCTAAGGCCATCTTATCGGAATCATAATTTCATAATTTCCAAAAGTTACATCAACTCTTTATACCCGCCACTTATAGGGTAGAAGGGTATTGTAACATTGGGACTCAAGGAATTGTATGTTACAAGCAGAATAAAACTTCCTCGACCCCATAAAGTATGCACATTCTTGGTCAGGGTCACCAGCCTAGTCGTCATAGCCATATCCGTCTCTCTGTCTGTCTGTCTAAACACCTAGATCTCAGAGACCGTAAGAGCAAGAGACTGCATACTTGGTACCAGTATTGGTGCATGTCCTGCGCAAAACAAATTAGTTTAAGATTTTTGGCACGCCCCTTTCCGCCCTATAAAATCGAAAAAGCCATTTACAAGCGCAATTTTAAAGATAGAGCCTTGAATTTTGGTATATATGAAGGTAATTACAGTGTCGATGATCCCTGGAAATTTGGTCGTGATCGGATGGAAAACTTGGAAGTTATTCAAGAAACTGTTTTGTTAAATTGTTAAGATCGTTTTTAAACAGTTGAAGTCTATATTTTATTATGTATACAAAGTTATCTTGGATATTTTTCTGCTCTTGTTGTCTTTATTATTGCATTCGTGACACCGCTTTACTCGTTTATTCTAGTATTTAATTGTTGATTTATTACTACTTGTCTGCTCTTATTCTCTAATGGTTCGTCTATTTGGATACAAAAACTAGTTCTTAATTTTCTTTTGCATTGCGATGTGCTCTTTTGTTCTCTGTAACTATTATGCCATTCTTGATTTAAGAAACGAACACTTGTCATATTGAGTGAAAATTTAAATGCCCTATTGTTAAAAGACTCTGCAGTATATCATCTAGAAACCATTCAGAGTAGCATTTCAAAACGCTTTCTAAGGCCATCTTATCGGAATCATAATTTCATAATTTCCAAAAGTTACATCAACTCTTTATACCCGCCACTTATAGGGTAGAAGGGTATTGTAACATTGGGACTCAAGGAATTGTATGTTACAAGCAGAATAAAACTTCCTCGACCCCATAAAGTATGCACATTCTTGGTCAGGGTCACCAGCCTAGTCGTCATAGCCATATCCGTCTCTCTGTCTGTCTGTCTAAACACCTAGATCTCAGAGACCGTAAGAGCAAGAGACTGCATACTTGGTACCAGTATTGGTGCATGTCC
Organism: Drosophila siamana; assembly: GCA_035047445.1. Taxonomy (NCBI): domain Eukaryota; kingdom Metazoa; phylum Arthropoda; class Insecta; order Diptera; family Drosophilidae; genus Drosophila; species Drosophila siamana. Next base: position 29,420 of record JAWNPP010000145.1, on the reverse strand, counting down.
TGCGCAAAACAAATTAGTTTAAGATTTTTGGCACGCCCCTTTCCGCCCTATAAAATCGAAAAAGCCATTTACAAGCGCAATTTTAAAGATAGAGCCTTGAATTTTGGTATATATGAAGGTAATTACAGTGTCGATGATCCCTGGAAATTTGGTCGTGATCGGATGGAAAACTTGGAAGTTATTCAAGAAACTGTTTTGTTAAATTGTTAAGATCGTTTTTAAACAGTTGAAGTCTATATTTTATTATGTATACAAAGTTATCTTGGATATTTTTCTGCTCTTGTTGTCTTTATTATTGCATTCGTGACACCGCTTTACTCGTTTATTCTAGTATTTAATTGTTGATTTATTACTACTTGTCTGCTCTTATTCTCTAGTGGTTCGTCTATTTGGATACAAAAACTAGTTCTTAATTTTCTTTTGCATTGCGATGTGCTCTTTTGTTCTCTGTAACTATTATGCCATTCTTGATTTAAGAAACGAACACTTGTCATATTGAGTGAAAATTTAAATGCCCTATTGTTAAAAGACTCTGCAGTATATCATCTAGAAACCATTCAGAGTAGCATTTCAAAACGCTTTCTAAGGCCATCTTATCGGAATCATAATTTCATAATTTCCAAAAGTTACATCAACTCTTTATACCCGCCACTTATAGGGTAGAAGGGTATTGTAACATTGGGACTCAAGGAATTGTATGTTACAAGCAGAATAAAACTTCCTCGACCCCATAAAGTATGCACATTCTTGGTCAGGGTCACCAGCCTAGTCGTCATAGCCATATCCGTCTCTCTGTCTGTCTGTCTAAACACCTAGATCTCAGAGACCGTAAGAGCAAGAGACTGCATACTTGGTACCAGTATTGGTGCATGTCCTGCGCAAAACAAATTAGTTTAAGATTTTTGGCACGCCCCTTTCCGCCCTATAAAATCGAAAAAGCCATTTACAAGCGCAATTTTAAAGATAGAGCCTTGAATTTTGGTATATATGAAGGTAATTACAGTGTCGATGATCCCTGGAAATTTGGTCGTGATCGGATGGAAAACTTGGAAGTTATTCAAGAAACTGTTTTGTTAAATTGTTAAGATCGTTTTTAAACAGTTGAAGTCTATATTTTATTATGTATACAAAGTTATCTTGGATATTTTTCTGCTCTTGTTGTCTTTATTATTGCATTCGTGACACCGCTTTACTCGTTTATTCTAGTATTTAATTGTTGATTTATTACTACTTGTCTGCTCTTATTCTCTAGTGGTTCGTCTATTTGGATACAAAAACTAGTTCTTAATTTTCTTTTGCATTGCGATGTGCTCTTTTGTTCTCTGTAACTATTATGCCATTCTTGATTTAAGAAACGAACACTTGTCATATTGAGTGAAAATTTAAATGCCCTATTGTTAAAAGACTCTGCAGTATATCATCTAGAAACCATTCAGAGTAGCATTTCAAAACGCTTTCTAAGGCCATCTTATCGGAATCATAATTTCATAATTTCCAAAAGTTACATCAACTCTTTATACCCGCCACTTATAGGGTAGAAGGGTATTGTAACATTGGGACTCAAGGAATTGTATGTTACAAGCAGAATAAAACTTCCTCGACCCCATAAAGTATGCACATTCTTGGTCAGGGTCACCAGCCTAGTCGTCATAGCCATATCCGTCTCTCTGTCTGTCTGTCTAAACACCTAGATCTCAGAGACCGTAAGAGCAAGAGACTGCATACTTGGTACCAGTATTGGTGCATGTCCTGCGCAAAACAAATTAGTTTAAGATTTTTGGCACGCCCCTTTCCGCCCTATAAAATCGAAAAAGCCATTTACAAGCGCAATTTTAAAGATAGAGCCTTGAATTTTGGTATATATGAAGGTAATTACAGTGTCGATGATCCCTGGAAATTTGGTCGTGATCGGATGGAAAACTTGGAAGTTATTCAAGAAACTGTTTTGTTAAATTGTTAAGATCGTTTTTAAACAGTTGAAGTCTATATTTTATTATGTATACAAAGTTATCTTGGATATTTTTCTGCTCTTGTTGTCTTTATTATTGCATTCGTGACACCGCTTTACTCGTTTATTCTAGTATTTAATTGTTGATTTATTACTACTTGTCTGCTCTTATTCTCTAGTGGTTCGTCTATTTGGATACAAAAACTAGTTCTTAATTTTCTTTTGCATTGCGATGTGCTCTTTTGTTCTCTGTAACTATTATGCCATTCTTGATTTAAGAAACGAACACTTGTCATATTGAGTGAAAATTTAAATGCCCTATTGTTAAAAGACTCTGCAGTATATCATCTAGAAACCATTCAGAGTAGCATTTCAAAACGCTTTCTAAGGCCATCTTATCGGAATCATAATTTCATAATTTCCAAAAGTTACATCAACTCTTTATACCCGCCACTTATAGGGTAGAAGGGTATTGTAACATTGGGACTCAAGGAATTGTATGTTACAAGCAGAATAAAACTTCCTCGACCCCATAAAGTATGCACATTCTTGGTCAGGGTCACCAGCCTAGTCGTCATAGCCATATCCGTCTCTCTGTCTGTCTGTCTAAACACCTAGATCTCAGAGACCGTAAGAGCAAGAGACTGCATACTTGGTACCAGTATTGGTGCATGTCCTGCGCAAAACAAATTAGTTTAAGATTTTTGGCACGCCCCTTTCCGCCCTATAAAATCGAAAAAGCCATTTACAAGCGCAATTTTAAAGATAGAGCCTTGAATTTTGGTATATATGAAGGTAATTACAGTGTCGATGATCCCTGGAAATTTGGTCGTGATCGGATGGAAAACTTGGAAGTTATTCAAGAAACTGTTTTGTTAAATTGTTAAGATCGTTTTTAAACAGTTGAAGTCTATATTTTATTATGTATACAAAGTTATCTTGGATATTTTTCTGCTCTTGTTGTCTTTATTATTGCATTCGTGACACCGCTTTACTCGTTTATTCTAGTATTTAATTGTTGATTTATTACTACTTGTCTGCTCTTATTCTCTAGTGGTTCGTCTATTTGGATACAAAAACTAGTTCTTAATTTTCTTTTGCATTGCGATGTGCTCTTTTGTTCTCTGTAACTATTATGCCATTCTTGATTTAAGAAACGAACACTTGTCATATTGAGTGAAAATTTAAATGCCCTATTGTTAAAAGACTCTGCAGTATATCATCTAGAAACCATTCAGAGTAGCATTTCAAAACGCTTTCTAAGGCCATCTTATCGGAATCATAATTTCATAATTTCCAAAAGTTACATCAACTCTTTATACCCGCCACTTATAGGGTAGAAGGGTATTGTAACATTGGGACTCAAGGAATTGTATGTTACAAGCAGAATAAAACTTCCTCGACCCCATAAAGTATGCACATTCTTGGTCAGGGTCACCAGCCTAGTCGTCATAGCCATATCCGTCTCTCTGTCTGTCTGTCTAAACACCTAGATCTCAGAGACCGTAAGAGCAAGAGACTGCATACTTGGTACCAGTATTGGTGCATGTCCTGCGCAAAACAAATTAGTTTAAGATTTTTGGCACGCCCCTTTCCGCCCTATAAAATCGAAAAAGCCATTTACAAGCGCAATTTTAAAGATAGAGCCTTGAATTTTGGTATATATGAAGGTAATTACAGTGTCGATGATCCCTGGAAATTTGGTCGTGATCGGATGGAAAACTTGGAAGTTATTCAAGAAACTGTTTTGTTAAATTGTTAAGATCGTTTTTAAACAGTTGAAGTCTATATTTTATTATGTATACAAAGTTATCTTGGATATTTTTCTGCTCTTGTTGTCTTTATTATTGCATTCGTGACACCGCTTTACTCGTTTATTCTAGTATTTAATTGTTGATTTATTACTACTTGTCTGCTCTTATTCTCTAGTGGTTCGTCTATTTGGATACAAAAACTAGTTCTTAATTTTCTTTTGCATTGCGATGTGCTCTTTTGTTCTCTGTAACTATTATGCCATTCTTGATTTAAGAAACGAACACTTGTCATATTGAGTGAAAATTTAAATGCCCTATTGTTAAAAGACTCTGCAGTATATCATCTAGAAACCATTCAGAGTAGCATTTCAAAACGCTTTCTAAGGCCATCTTATCGGAATCATAATTTCATAATTTCCAAAAGTTACATCAACTCTTTATACCCGCCACTTATAGGGTAGAAGGGTATTGTAACATTGGGACTCAAGGAATTGTATGTTACAAGCAGAATAAAACTTCCTCGACCCCATAAAGTATGCACATTCTTGGTCAGGGTCACCAGCCTAGTCGTCATAGCCATATCCGTCTCTCTGTCTGTCTGTCTAAACACCTAGATCTCAGAGACCGTAAGAGCAAGAGACTGCATACTTGGTACCAGTATTGGTGCATGTCCTGCGCAAAACAAATTAGTTTAAGATTTTTGGCACGCCCCTTTCCGCCCTATAAAATCGAAAAAGCCATTTACAAGCGCAATTTTAAAGATAGAGCCTTGAATTTTGGTATATATGAAGGTAATTACAGTGTCGATGATCCCTGGAAATTTGGTCGTGATCGGATGGAAAACTTGGAAGTTATTCAAGAAACTGTTTTGTTAAATTGTTAAGATCGTTTTTAAACAGTTGAAGTCTATATTTTATTATGTATACAAAGTTATCTTGGATATTTTTCTGCTCTTGTTGTCTTTATTATTGCATTCGTGACACCGCTTTACTCGTTTATTCTAGTATTTAATTGTTGATTTATTACTACTTGTCTGCTCTTATTCTCTAGTGGTTCGTCTATTTGGATACAAAAACTAGTTCTTAATTTTCTTTTGCATTGCGATGTGCTCTTTTGTTCTCTGTAACTATTATGCCATTCTTGATTTAAGAAACGAACACTTGTCATATTGAGTGAAAATTTAAATGCCCTATTGTTAAAAGACTCTGCAGTATATCATCTAGAAACCATTCAGAGTAGCATTTCAAAACGCTTTCTAAGGCCATCTTATCGGAATCATAATTTCATAATTTCCAAAAGTTACATCAACTCTTTATACCCGCCACTTATAGGGTAGAAGGGTATTGTAACATTGGGACTCAAGGAATTGTATGTTACAAGCAGAATAAAACTTCCTCGACCCCATAAAGTATGCACATTCTTGGTCAGGGTCACCAGCCTAGTCGTCATAGCCATATCCGTCTCTCTGTCTGTCTGTCTAAACACCTAGATCTCAGAGACCGTAAGAGCAAGAGACTGCATACTTGGTACCAGTATTGGTGCATGTCCTGCGCAAAACAAATTAGTTTAAGATTTTTGGCACGCCCCTTTCCGCCCTATAAAATCGAAAAAGCCATTTACAAGCGCAATTTTAAAGATAGAGCCTTGAATTTTGGTATATATGAAGGTAATTACAGTGTCGATGATCCCTGGAAATTTGGTCGTGATCGGATGGAAAACTTGGAAGTTATTCAAGAAACTGTTTTGTTAAATTGTTAAGATCGTTTTTAAACAGTTGAAGTCTATATTTTATTATGTATACAAAGTTATCTTGGATATTTTTCTGCTCTTGTTGTCTTTATTATTGCATTCGTGACACCGCTTTACTCGTTTATTCTAGTATTTAATTGTTGATTTATTACTACTTGTCTGCTCTTATTCTCTAGTGGTTCGTCTATTTGGATACAAAAACTAGTTCTTAATTTTCTTTTGCATTGCGATGTGCTCTTTTGTTCTCTGTAACTATTATGCCATTCTTGATTTAAGAAACGAACACTTGTCATATTGAGTGAAAATTTAAATGCCCTATTGTTAAAAGACTCTGCAGTATATCATCTAGAAACCATTCAGAGTAGCATTTCAAAACGCTTTCTAAGGCCATCTTATCGGAATCATAATTTCATAATTTCCAAAAGTTACATCAACTCTTTATACCCGCCACTTATAGGGTAGAAGGGTATTGTAACATTGGGACTCAAGGAATTGTATGTTACAAGCAGAATAAAACTTCCTCGACCCCATAAAGTATGCACATTCTTGGTCAGGGTCACCAGCCTAGTCGTCATAGCCATATCCGTCTCTCTGTCTGTCTGTCTAAACACCTAGATCTCAGAGACCGTAAGAGCAAGAGACTGCATACTTGGTACCAGTATTGGTGCATGTCCTGCGCAAAACAAATTAGTTTAAGATTTTTGGCACGCCCCTTTCCGCCCTATAAAATCGAAAAAGCCATTTACAAGCGCAATTTTAAAGATAGAGCCTTGAATTTTGGTATATATGAAGGTAATTACAGTGTCGATGATCCCTGGAAATTTGGTCGTGATCGGATGGAAAACTTGGAAGTTATTCAAGAAACTGTTTTGTTAAATTGTTAAGATCGTTTTTAAACAGTTGAAGTCTATATTTTATTATGTATACAAAGTTATCTTGGATATTTTTCTGCTCTTGTTGTCTTTATTATTGCATTCGTGACACCGCTTTACTCGTTTATTCTAGTATTTAATTGTTGATTTATTACTACTTGTCTGCTCTTATTCTCTAGTGGTTCGTCTATTTGGATACAAAAACTAGTTCTTAATTTTCTTTTGCATTGCGATGTGCTCTTTTGTTCTCTGTAACTATTATGCCATTCTTGATTTAAGAAACGAACACTTGTCATATTGAGTGAAAATTTAAATGCCCTATTGTTAAAAGACTCTGCAGTATATCATCTAGAAACCATTCAGAGTAGCATTTCAAAACGCTTTCTAAGGCCATCTTATCGGAATCATAATTTCATAATTTCCAAAAGTTACATCAACTCTTTATACCCGCCACTTATAGGGTAGAAGGGTATTGTAACATTGGGACTCAAGGAATTGTATGTTACAAGCAGAATAAAACTTCCTCGACCCCATAAAGTATGCACATTCTTGGTCAGGGTCACCAGCCTAGTCGTCATAGCCATATCCGTCTCTCTGTCTGTCTGTCTAAACACCTAGATCTCAGAGACCGTAAGAGCAAGAGACTGCATACTTGGTACCAGTATTGGTGCATGTCCTGCGCAAAACAAATTAGTTTAAGATTTTTGGCACGCCCCTTTCCGCCCTATAAAATCGAAAAAGCCATTTACAAGCGCAATTTTAAAGATAGAGCCTTGAATTTTGGTATATATGAAGGTAATTACAGTGTCGATGATCCCTGGAAATTTGGTCGTGATCGGATGGAAAACTTGGAAGTTATTCAAGAAACTGTTTTGTTAAATTGTTAAGATCGTTTTTAAACAGTTGAAGTCTATATTTTATTATGTATACAAAGTTATCTTGGATATTTTTCTGCTCTTGTTGTCTTTATTATTGCATTCGTGACACCGCTTTACTCGTTTATTCTAGTATTTAATTGTTGATTTATTACTACTTGTCTGCTCTTATTCTCTAGTGGTTCGTCTATTTGGATACAAAAACTAGTTCTTAATTTTCTTTTGCATTGCGATGTGCTCTTTTGTTCTCTGTAACTATTATGCCATTCTTGATTTAAGAAACGAACACTTGTCATATTGAGTGAAAATTTAAATGCCCTATTGTTAAAAGACTCTGCAGTATATCATCTAGAAACCATTCAGAGTAGCATTTCAAAACGCTTTCTAAGGCCATCTTATCGGAATCATAATTTCATAATTTCCAAAAGTTACATCAACTCTTTATACCCGCCACTTATAGGGTAGAAGGGTATTGTAACATTGGGACTCAAGGAATTGTATGTTACAAGCAGAATAAAACTTCCTCGACCCCATAAAGTATGCACATTCTTGGTCAGGGTCACCAGCCTAGTCGTCATAGCCATATCCGTCTCTCTGTCTGTCTGTCTAAACACCTAGATCTCAGAGACCGTAAGAGCAAGAGACTGCATACTTGGTACCAGTATTGGTGCATGTCCTGCGCAAAACAAATTAGTTTAAGATTTTTGGCACGCCCCTTTCCGCCCTATAAAATCGAAAAAGCCATTTACAAGCGCAATTTTAAAGATAGAGCCTTGAATTTTGGTATATATGAAGGTAATTACAGTGTCGATGATCCCTGGAAATTTGGTCGTGATCGGATGGAAAACTTGGAAGTTATTCAAGAAACTGTTTTGTTAAATTGTTAAGATCGTTTTTAAACAGTTGAAGTCTATATTTTATTATGTATACAAAGTTATCTTGGATATTTTTCTGCTCTTGTTGTCTTTATTATTGCATTCGTGACACCGCTTTACTCGTTTATTCTCGTATTTAATTGTTGATTTATTACTACTTGTCTGCTCTTATTCTCTAATGGTTCGTCTATTTGGATACAAAAACTAGTTCTTAATTTTCTTTTGCATTGCGATGTGCTCTTTTGTTCTCTGTAACTATTATGCCATTCTTGATTTAAGAAACGAACACTTGTCATATTGAGTGAAAATTTAAATGCCCTATTGTTAAAAGACTCTGCAGTATATCATCTAGAAACCATTCAGAGTAGCATTTCAAAACGCTTTCTAAGGCCATCTTATCGGAATCATAATTTCATAATTTCCAAAAGTTACATCAACTCTTTATACCCGCCACTTATAGGGTAGAAGGGTATTGTAACATTGGGACTCAAGGAATTGTATGTTACAAGCAGAATAAAACTTCCTCGACCCCATAAAGTATGCACATTCTTGGTCAGGGTCACCAGCCTAGTCGTCATAGCCATATCCGTCTCTCTGTCTGTCTGTCTAAACACCTAGATCTCAGAGACCGTAAGAGCAAGAGACTGCATACTTGGTACCAGTATTGGTGCATGTCCTGCGCAAAACAAATTAGTTTAAGATTTTTGGCACGCCCCTTTCCGCCCTATAAAATCGAAAAAGCCATTTACAAGCGCAATTTTAAAGATAGAGCCTTGAATTTTGGTATATATGAAGGTAATTACAGTGTCGATGATCCCTGGAAATTTGGTCGTGATCGGATGGAAAACTTGGAAGTTATTCAAGAAACTGTTTTGTTAAATTGTTAAGATCGTTTTTAAACAGTTGAAGTCTATATTTTATTATGTATACAAAGTTATCTTGGATATTTTTCTGCTCTTGTTGTCTTTATTATTGCATTCGTGACACCGCTTTACTCGTTTATTCTAGTATTTAATTGTTGATTTATTACTACTTGTCTGCTCTTATTCTCTAGTGGTTCGTCTATTTGGATACAAAAACTAGTTCTTAATTTTCTTTTGCATTGCGATGTGCTCTTTTGTTCTCTGTAACTATTATGCCATTCTTGATTTAAGAAACGAACACTTGTCATATTGAGTGAAAATTTAAATGCCCTATTGTTAAAAGACTCTGCAGTATATCATCTAGAAACCATTCAGAGTAGCATTTCAAAACGCTTTCTAAGGCCATCTTATCGGAATCATAATTTCATAATTTCCAAAAGTTACATCAACTCTTTATACCCGCCACTTATAGGGTAGAAGGGTATTGTAACATTGGGACTCAAGGAATTGTATGTTACAAGCAGAATAAAACTTCCTCGACCCCATAAAGTATGCACATTCTTGGTCAGGGTCACCAGCCTAGTCGTCATAGCCATATCCGTCTCTCTGTCTGTCTGTCTAAACACCTAGATCTCAGAGACCGTAAGAGCAAGAGACTGCATACTTGGTACCAGTATTGGTGCATGTCCTGCGCAAAACAAATTAGTTTAAGATTTTTGGCACGCCCCTTTCCGCCCTATAAAATCGAAAAAGCCATTTACAAGCGCAATTTTAAAGATAGAGCCTTGAATTTTGGTATATATGAAGGTAATTACAGTGTCGATGATCCCTGGAAATTTGGTCGTGATCGGATGGAAAACTTGGAAGTTATTCAAGAAACTGTTTTGTTAAATTGTTAAGATCGTTTTTAAACAGTTGAAGTCTATATTTTATTATGTATACAAAGTTATCTTGGATATTTTTCTGCTCTTGTTGTCTTTATTATTGCATTCGTGACACCGCTTTACTCGTTTATTCTAGTATTTAATTGTTGATTTATTACTACTTGTCTGCTCTTATTCTCTAGTGGTTCGTCTATTTGGATACAAAAACTAGTTCTTAATTTTCTTTTGCATTGCGATGTGCTCTTTTGTTCTCTGTAACTATTATGCCATTCTTGATTTAAGAAACGAACACTTGTCATATTGAGTGAAAATTTAAATGCCCTATTGTTAAAAGACTCTGCAGTATATCATCTAGAAACCATTCAGAGTAGCATTTCAAAACGCTTTCTAAGGCCATCTTATCGGAATCATAATTTCATAATTTCCAAAAGTTACATCAACTCTTTATACCCGCCACTTATAGGGTAGAAGGGTATTGTAACATTGGGACTCAAGGAATTGTATGTTACAAGCAGAATAAAACTTCCTCGACCCCATAAAGTATGCACATTCTTGGTCAGGGTCACCAGCCTAGTCGTCATAGCCATATCCGTCTCTCTGTCTGTCTGTCTAAACACCTAGATCTCAGAGACCGTAAGAGCAAGAGACTGCATACTTGGTACCAGTATTGGTGCATGTCCTGCGCAAAACAAATTAGTTTAAGATTTTTGGCACGCCCCTTTCCGCCCTATAAAATCGAAAAAGCCATTTACAAGCGCAATTTTAAAGATAGAGCCTTGAATTTTGGTATATATGAAGGTAATTACAGTGTCGATGATCCCTGGAAATTTGGTCGTGATCGGATGGAAAACTTGGAAGTTATTCAAGAAACTGTTTTGTTAAATTGTTAAGATCGTTTTTAAACAGTTGAAGTCTATATTTTATTATGTATACAAAGTTATCTTGGATATTTTTCTGCTCTTGTTGTCTTTATTATTGCATTCGTGACACCGCTTTACTCGTTTATTCTAGTATTTAATTGTTGATTTATTACTACTTGTCTGCTCTTATTCTCTAGTGGTTCGTCTATTTGGATACAAAAACTAGTTCTTAATTTTCTTTTGCATTGCGATGTGCTCTTTTGTTCTCTGTAACTATTATGCCATTCTTGATTTAAGAAACGAACACTTGTCATATTGAGTGAAAATTTAAATGCCCTATTGTTAAAAGACTCTGCAGTATATCATCTAGAAACCATTCAGAGTAGCATTTCAAAACGCTTTCTAAGGCCATCTTATCGGAATCATAATTTCATAATTTCCAAAAGTTACATCAACTCTTTATACCCGCCACTTATAGGGTAGAAGGGTATTGTAACATTGGGACTCAAGGAATTGTATGTTACAAGCAGAATAAAACTTCCTCGACCCCATAAAGTATGCACATTCTTGGTCAGGGTCACCAGCCTAGTCGTCATAGCCATATCCGTCTCTCTGTCTGTCTGTCTAAACACCTAGATCTCAGAGACCGTAAGAGCAAGAGACTGCATACTTGGTACCAGTATTGGTGCATGTCCTGCGCAAAACAAATTAGTTTAAGATTTTTGGCACGCCCCTTTCCGCCCTATAAAATCGAAAAAGCCATTTACAAGCGCAATTTTAAAGATAGAGCCTTGAATTTTGGTATATATGAAGGTAATTACAGTGTCGATGATCCCTGGAAATTTGGTCGTGATCGGATGGAAAACTTGGAAGTTATTCAAGAAACTGTTTTGTTAAATTGTTAAGATCGTTTTTAAACAGTTGAAGTCTATATTTTATTATGTATACAAAGTTATCTTGGATATTTTTCTGCTCTTGTTGTCTTTATTATTGCATTCGTGACACCGCTTTACTCGTTTATTCTAGTATTTAATTGTTGATTTATTACTACTTGTCTGCTCTTATTCTCTAGTGGTTCGTCTATTTGGATACAAAAACTAGTTCTTAATTTTCTTTTGCATTGCGATGTGCTCTTTTGTTCTCTGTAACTATTATGCCATTCTTGATTTAAGAAACGAACACTTGTCATATTGAGTGAAAATTTAAATGCCCTATTGTTAAAAGACTCTGCAGTATATCATCTAGAAACCATTCAGAGTAGCATTTCAAAACGCTTTCTAAGGCCATCTTATCGGAATCATAATTTCATAATTTCCAAAAGTTACATCAACTCTTTATACCCGCCACTTATAGGGTAGAAGGGTATTGTAACATTGGGACTCAAGGAATTGTATGTTACAAGCAGAATAAAACTTCCTCGACCCCATAAAGTATGCACATTCTTGGTCAGGGTCACCAGCCTAGTCGTCATAGCCATATCCGTCTCTCTGTCTGTCTGTCTAAACACCTAGATCTCAGAGACCGTAAGAGCAAGAGACTGCATACTTGGTACCAGTATTGGTGCATGTCCTGCGCAAAACAAATTAGTTTAAGATTTTTGGCACGCCCCTTTCCGCCCTATAAAATCGAAAAAGCCATTTACAAGCGCAATTTTAAAGATAGAGCCTTGAATTTTGGTATATATGAAGGTAATTACAGTGTCGATGATCCCTGGAAATTTGGTCGTGATCGGATGGAAAACTTGGAAGTTATTCAAGAAACTGTTTTGTTAAATTGTTAAGATCGTTTTTAAACAGTTGAAGTCTATATTTTATTATGTATACAAAGTTATCTTGGATATTTTTCTGCTCTTGTTGTCTTTATTATTGCATTCGTGACACCGCTTTACTCGTTTATTCTAGTATTTAATTGTTGATTTATTACTACTTGTCTGCTCTTATTCTCTAGTGGTTCGTCTATTTGGATACAAAAACTAGTTCTTAATTTTCTTTTGCATTGCGATGTGCTCTTTTGTTCTCTGTAACTATTATGCCATTCTTGATTTAAGAAACGAACACTTGTCATATTGAGTGAAAATTTAAATGCCCTATTGTTAAAAGACTCTGCAGTATATCATCTAGAAACCATTCAGAGTAGCATTTCAAAACGCTTTCTAAGGCCATCTTATCGGAATCATAATTTCATAATTTCCAAAAGTTACATCAACTCTTTATACCCGCCACTTATAGGGTAGAAGGGTATTGTAACATTGGGACTCAAGGAATTGTATGTTACAAGCAGAATAAAACTTCCTCGACCCCATAAAGTATGCACATTCTTGGTCAGGGTCACCAGCCTAGTCGTCATAGCCATATCCGTCTCTCTGTCTGTCTGTCTAAACACCTAGATCTCAGAGACCGTAAGAGCAAGAGACTGCATACTTGGTACCAGTATTGGTGCATGTCCTGCGCAAAACAAATTAGTTTAAGATTTTTGGCACGCCCCTTTCCGCCCTATAAAATCGAAAAAGCCATTTACAAGCGCAATTTTAAAGATAGAGCCTTGAATTTTGGTATATATGAAGGTAATTACAGTGTCGATGATCCCTGGAAATTTGGTCGTGATCGGATGGAAAACTTGGAAGTTATTCAAGAAACTGTTTTGTTAAATTGTTAAGATCGTTTTTAAACAGTTGAAGTCTATATTTTATTATGTATACAAAGTTATCTTGGATATTTTTCTGCTCTTGTTGTCTTTATTATTGCATTCGTGACACCGCTTTACTCGTTTATTCTAGTATTTAATTGTTGATTTATTACTACTTGTCTGCTCTTATTCTCTAGTGGTTCGTCTATTTGGATACAAAAACTAGTTCTTAATTTTCTTTTGCATTGCGATGTGCTCTTTTGTTCTCTGTAACTATTATGCCATTCTTGATTTAAGAAACGAACACTTGTCATATTGAGTGAAAATTTAAATGCCCTATTGTTAAAAGACTCTGCAGTATATCATCTAGAAACCATTCAGAGTAGCATTTCAAAACGCTTTCTAAGGCCATCTTATCGGAATCATAATTTCATAATTTCCAAAAGTTACATCAACTCTTTATACCCGCCACTTATAGGGTAGAAGGGTATTGTAACATTGGGACTCAAGGAATTGTATGTTACAAGCAGAATAAAACTTCCTCGACCCCATAAAGTATGCACATTCTTGGTCAGGGTCACCAGCCTAGTCGTCATAGCCATATCCGTCTCTCTGTCTGTCTGTCTAAACACCTAGATCTCAGAGACCGTAAGAGCAAGAGACTGCATACTTGGTACCAGTATTGGTGCATGTCCTGCGCAAAACAAATTAGTTTAAGATTTTTGGCACGCCCCTTTCCGCCCTATAAAATCGAAAAAGCCATTTACAAGCGCAATTTTAAAGATAGAGCCTTGAATTTTGGTATATATGAAGGTAATTACAGTGTCGATGATCCCTGGAAATTTGGTCGTGATCGGATGGAAAACTTGGAAGTTATTCAAGAAACTGTTTTGTTAAATTGTTAAGATCGTTTTTAAACAGTTGAAGTCTATATTTTATTATGTATACAAAGTTATCTTGGATATTTTTCTGCTCTTGTTGTCTTTATTATTGCATTCGTGACACCGCTTTACTCGTTTATTCTCGTATTTAATTGTTGATTTATTACTACTTGTCTGCTCTTATTCTCTAATGGTTCGTCTATTTGGATACAAAAACTAGTTCTTAATTTTCTTTTGCATTGCGATGTGCTCTTTTGTTCTCTGTAACTATTATGCCATTCTTGATTTAAGAAACGAACACTTGTCATATTGAGTGAAAATTTAAATGCCCTATTGTTAAAAGACTCTGCAGTATATCATCTAGAAACCATTCAGAGTAGCATTTCAAAACGCTTTCTAAGGCCATCTTATCGGAATCATAATTTCATAATTTCCAAAAGTTACATCAACTCTTTATACCCGCCACTTATAGGGTAGAAGGGTATTGTAACATTGGGACTCAAGGAATTGTATGTTACAAGCAGAATAAAACTTCCTCGACCCCATAAAGTATGCACATTCTTGGTCAGGGTCACCAGCCTAGTCGTCATAGCCATATCCGTCTCTCTGTCTGTCTGTCTAAACACCTAGATCTCAGAGACCGTAAGAGCAAGAGACTGCATACTTGGTACCAGTATTGGTGCATGTCCTGCGCAAAACAAATTAGTTTAAGATTTTTGGCACGCCCCTTTCCGCCCTATAAAATCGAAAAAGCCATTTACAAGCGCAATTTTAAAGATAGAGCCTTGAATTTTGGTATATATGAAGGTAATTACAGTGTCGATGATCCCTGGAAATTTGGTCGTGATCGGATGGAAAACTTGGAAGTTATTCAAGAAACTGTTTTGTTAAATTGTTAAGATCGTTTTTAAACAGTTGAAGTCTATATTTTATTATGTATACAAAGTTATCTTGGATATTTTTCTGCTCTTGTTGTCTTTATTATTGCATTCGTGACACCGCTTTACTCGTTTATTCTAGTATTTAATTGTTGATTTATTACTACTTGTCTGCTCTTATTCTCTAGTGGTTCGTCTATTTGGATACAAAAACTAGTTCTTAATTTTCTTTTGCATTGCGATGTGCTCTTTTGTTCTCTGTAACTATTATGCCATTCTTGATTTAAGAAACGAACACTTGTCATATTGAGTGAAAATTTAAATGCCCTATTGTTAAAAGACTCTGCAGTATATCATCTAGAAACCATTCAGAGTAGCATTTCAAAACGCTTTCTAAGGCCATCTTATCGGAATCATAATTTCATAATTTCCAAAAGTTACATCAACTCTTTATACCCGCCACTTATAGGGTAGAAGGGTATTGTAACATTGGGACTCAAGGAATTGTATGTTACAAGCAGAATAAAACTTCCTCGACCCCATAAAGTATGCACATTCTTGGTCAGGGTCACCAGCCTAGTCGTCATAGCCATATCCGTCTCTCTGTCTGTCTGTCTAAACACCTAGATCTCAGAGACCGTAAGAGCAAGAGACTGCATACTTGGTACCAGTATTGGTGCATGTCCTGCGCAAAACAAATTAGTTTAAGATTTTTGGCACGCCCCTTTCCGCCCTATAAAATCGAAAAAGCCATTTACAAGCGCAATTTTAAAGATAGAGCCTTGAATTTTGGTATATATGAAGGTAATTACAGTGTCGATGATCCCTGGAAATTTGGTCGTGATCGGATGGAAAACTTGGAAGTTATTCAAGAAACTGTTTTGTTAAATTGTTAAGATCGTTTTTAAACAGTTGAAGTCTATATTTTATTATGTATACAAAGTTATCTTGGATATTTTTCTGCTCTTGTTGTCTTTATTATTGCATTCGTGACACCGCTTTACTCGTTTATTCTCGTATTTAATTGTTGATTTATTACTACTTGTCTGCTCTTATTCTCTAATGGTTCGTCTATTTGGATACAAAAACTAGTTCTTAATTTTCTTTTGCATTGCGATGTGCTCTTTTGTTCTCTGTAACTATTATGCCATTCTTGATTTAAGAAACGAACACTTGTCATATTGAGTGAAAATTTAAATGCCCTATTGTTAAAAGACTCTGCAGTATATCATCTAGAAACCATTCAGAGTAGCATTTCAAAACGCTTTCTAAGGCCATCTTATCGGAATCATAATTTCATAATTTCCAAAAGTTACATCAACTCTTTATACCCGCCACTTATAGGGTAGAAGGGTATTGTAACATTGGGACTCAAGGAATTGTATGTTACAAGCAGAATAAAACTTCCTCGACCCCATAAAGTATGCACATTCTTGGTCAGGGTCACCAGCCTAGTCGTCATAGCCATATCCGTCTCTCTGTCTGTCTGTCTAAACACCTAGATCTCAGAGACCGTAAGAGCAAGAGACTGCATACTTGGTACCAGTATTGGTGCATGTCCTGCGCAAAACAAATTAGTTTAAGATTTTTGGCACGCCCCTTTCCGCCCTATAAAATCGAAAAAGCCATTTACAAGCGCAATTTTAAAGATAGAGCCTTGAATTTTGGTATATATGAAGGTAATTACAGTGTCGATGATCCCTGGAAATTTGGTCGTGATCGGATGGAAAACTTGGAAGTTATTCAAGAAACTGTTTTGTTAAATTGTTAAGATCGTTTTTAAACAGTTGAAGTCTATATTTTATTATGTATACAAAGTTATCTTGGATATTTTTCTGCTCTTGTTGTCTTTATTATTGCATTCGTGACACCGCTTTACTCGTTTATTCTAGTATTTAATTGTTGATTTATTACTACTTGTCTGCTCTTATTCTCTAGTGGTTCGTCTATTTGGATACAAAAACTAGTTCTTAATTTTCTTTTGCATTGCGATGTGCTCTTTTGTTCTCTGTAACTATTATGCCATTCTTGATTTAAGAAACGAACACTTGTCATATTGAGTGAAAATTTAAATGCCCTATTGTTAAAAGACTCTGCAGTATATCATCTAGAAACCATTCAGAGTAGCATTTCAAAACGCTTTCTAAGGCCATCTTATCGGAATCATAATTTCATAATTTCCAAAAGTTACATCAACTCTTTATACCCGCCACTTATAGGGTAGAAGGGTATTGTAACATTGGGACTCAAGGAATTGTATGTTACAAGCAGAATAAAACTTCCTCGACCCCATAAAGTATGCACATTCTTGGTCAGGGTCACCAGCCTAGTCGTCATAGCCATATCCGTCTCTCTGTCTGTCTGTCTAAACACCTAGATCTCAGAGACCGTAAGAGCAAGAGACTGCATACTTGGTACCAGTATTGGTGCATGTCCTGCGCAAAACAAATTAGTTTAAGATTTTTGGCACGCCCCTTTCCGCCCTATAAAATCGAAAAAGCCATTTACAAGCGCAATTTTAAAGATAGAGCCTTGAATTTTGGTATATATGAAGGTAATTACAGTGTCGATGATCCCTGGAAATTTGGTCGTGATCGGATGGAAAACTTGGAAGTTATTCAAGAAACTGTTTTGTTAAATTGTTAAGATCGTTTTTAAACAGTTGAAGTCTATATTTTATTATGTATACAAAGTTATCTTGGATATTTTTCTGCTCTTGTTGTCTTTATTATTGCATTCGTGACACCGCTTTACTCGTTTATTCTAGTATTTAATTGTTGATTTATTACTACTTGTCTGCTCTTATTCTCTAGTGGTTCGTCTATTTGGATACAAAAACTAGTTCTTAATTTTCTTTTGCATTGCGATGTGCTCTTTTGTTCTCTGTAACTATTATGCCATTCTTGATTTAAGAAACGAACACTTGTCATATTGAGTGAAAATTTAAATGCCCTATTGTTAAAAGACTCTGCAGTATATCATCTAGAAACCATTCAGAGTAGCATTTCAAAACGCTTTCTAAGGCCATCTTATCGGAATCATAATTTCATAATTTCCAAAAGTTACATCAACTCTTTATACCCGCCACTTATAGGGTAGAAGGGTATTGTAACATTGGGACTCAAGGAATTGTATGTTACAAGCAGAATAAAACTTCCTCGACCCCATAAAGTATGCACATTCTTGGTCAGGGTCACCAGCCTAGTCGTCATAGCCATATCCGTCTCTCTGTCTGTCTGTCTAAACACCTAGATCTCAGAGACCGTAAGAGCAAGAGACTGCATACTTGGTACCAGTATTGGTGCATGTCCTGCGCAAAACAAATTAGTTTAAGATTTTTGGCACGCCCCTTTCCGCCCTATAAAATCGAAAAAGCCATTTACAAGCGCAATTTTAAAGATAGAGCCTTGAATTTTGGTATATATGAAGGTAATTACAGTGTCGATGATCCCTGGAAATTTAGTCGTGATCGGATGGAAAACTTGGAAGTTATTCAAGAAACTGTTTTGTTAAATTGTTAAGATCGTTTTTAAACAGTTGAAGTCTATATTTTATTATGTATACAAAGTTATCTTGGATATTTTTCTGCTCTTGTTGTCTTTATTATTGCATTCGTGACACCGCTTTACTCGTTTATTCTCGTATTTAATTGTTGATTTATTACTACTTGTCTGCTCTTATTCTCTAGTGGTTCGTCTATTTGGATACAAAAACTAGTTCTTAATTTTCTTTTGCATTGCGATGTGCTCTTTTGTTCTCTGTAACTATTATGCCATTCTTGATTTAAGAAACGAACACTTGTCATATTGAGTGAAAATTTAAATGCCCTATTGTTAAAAGACTCTGCAGTATATCATCTAGAAACCATTCAGAGTAGCATTTCAAAACGCTTTCTAAGGCCATCTTATCGGAATCATAATTTCATAATTTCCAAAAGTTACATCAACTCTTTATACCCGCCACTTATAGGGTAGAAGGGTATTGTAACATTGGGACTCAAGGAATTGTATGTTACAAGCAGAATAAAACTTCCTCGACCCCATAAAGTATGCACATTCTTGGTCAGGGTCACCAGCCTAGTCGTCATAGCCATATCCGTCTCTCTGTCTGTCTGTCTAAACACCTAGATCTCAGAGACCGTAAGAGCAAGAGACTGCATACTTGGTACCAGTATTGGTGCATGTCCTGCGCAAAACAAATTAGTTTAAGATTTTTGGCACGCCCCTTTCCGCCCTATAAAATCGAAAAAGCCATTTACAAGCGCAATTTTAAAGATAGAGCCTTGAATTTTGGTATATATGAAGGTAATTACAGTGTCGATGATCCCTGGAAATTTGGTCGTGATCGGATGGAAAACTTGGAAGTTATTCAAGAAACTGTTTTGTTAAATTGTTAAGATCGTTTTTAAACAGTTGAAGTCTATATTTTATTATGTATACAAAGTTATCTTGGATATTTTTCTGCTCTTGTTGTCTTTATTATTGCATTCGTGACACCGCTTTACTCGTTTATTCTAGTATTTAATTGTTGATTTATTACTACTTGTCTGCTCTTATTCTCTAGTGGTTCGTCTATTTGGATACAAAAACTAGTTCTTAATTTTCTTTTGCATTGCGATGTGCTCTTTTGTTCTCTGTAACTATTATGCCATTCTTGATTTAAGAAACGAACACTTGTCATATTGAGTGAAAATTTAAATGCCCTATTGTTAAAAGACTCTGCAGTATATCATCTAGAAACCATTCAGAGTAGCATTTCAAAACGCTTTCTAAGGCCATCTTATCGGAATCATAATTTCATAATTTCCAAAAGTTACATCAACTCTTTATACCCGCCACTTATAGGGTAGAAGGGTATTGTAACATTGGGACTCAAGGAATTGTATGTTACAAGCAGAATAAAACTTCCTCGACCCCATAAAGTATGCACATTCTTGGTCAGGGTCACCAGCCTAGTCGTCATAGCCATATCCGTCTCTCTGTCTGTCTGTCTAAACACCTAGATCTCAGAGACCGTAAGAGCAAGAGACTGCATACTTGGTACCAGTATTGGTGCATGTCCTGCGCAAAACAAATTAGTTTAAGATTTTTGGCACGCCCCTTTCCGCCCTATAAAATCGAAAAAGCCATTTACAAGCGCAATTTTAAAGATAGAGCCTTGAATTTTGGTATATATGAAGGTAATTACAGTGTCGATGATCCCTGGAAATTTAGTCGTGATCGGATGGAAAACTTGGAAGTTATTCAAGAAACTGTTTTGTTAAATTGTTAAGATCGTTTTTAAACAGTTGAAGTCTATATTTTATTATGTATACAAAGTTATCTTGGATATTTTTCTGCTCTTGTTGTCTTTATTATTGCATTCGTGACACCGCTTTACTCGTTTATTCTCGTATTTAATTGTTGATTTATTACTACTTGTCTGCTCTTATTCTCTAATGGTTCGTCTATTTGGATACAAAAACTAGTTCTTAATTTTCTTTTGCATTGCGATGTGCTCTTTTGTTCTCTGTAACTATTATGCCATTATTGTTTTAAGAAACGAACACTTGTCATATTGAGTGAAAATTTAAATGCCCTATTGTTAAAAGACTCTGCAGTATATCATCTAGAAACCATTCAGAGTAGCATTTCAAAACGCTTTCTAAGGCCATCTTATCGGAATCATAATTTCATAATTTCCAAAAGTTACATCAACTCTTTATACCCGCCACTTATAGGGTAGAAGGGTATTGTAACATTGGGACTCAAGGAATTGTATGTTACAAGCAGAATAAAACTTCCTCGACCCCATAAAGTATGCACATTCTTGGTCAGGGTCACCAGCCTAGTCGTCATAGCCATATCCGTCTCTCTGTCTGTCTGTCTAAACACCTAGATCTCAGAGACCGTAAGAGCAAGAGACTGCATACTTGGTACCAGTATTGGTGCATGTCCTGCGCAAAACAAATTAGTTTAAGATTTTTGGCACGCCCCTTTCCGCCCTATAAAATCGAAAAAGCCATTTACAAGCGCAATTTTAAAGATAGAGCCTTGAATTTTGGTATATATGAAGGTAATTACAGTGTCGATGATCCCTGGAAATTTAGTCGTGATCGGATGGAAAACTTGGAAGTTATTCAAGAAACTGTTTTGTTAAATTGTTAAGATCGTTTTTAAACAGTTGAAGTCTATATTTTATTATGTATACAAAGTTATCTTGGATATTTTTCTGCTCTTGTTGTCTTTATTATTGCATTCGTGACACCGCTTTACTCGTTTATTCTCGTATTTAATTGTTGATTTATTACTACTTGTCTGCTCTTATTCTCTAATGGTTCGTCTATTTGGATACAAAAACTAGTTCTTAATTTTCTTTTGCATTGCGATGTGCTCTTTTGTTCTCTGTAACTATTATGCCATTATTGTTTTAAGAAACGAACACTTGTCATATTGAGTGAAAATTTAAATGCCCTATTGTTAAAAGACTCTGCAGTATATCATCTAGAAACCATTCAGAGTAGCATTTCAAAACGCTTTCTAAGGCCATCTTATCGGAATCATAATTTCATAATTTCCAAAAGTTACATCAACTCTTTATACCCGCCACTTATAGGGTAGAAGGGTATTGTAACATTGGGACTCAAGGAATTGTATGTTACAAGCAGAATAAAACTTCCTCGACCCCATAAAGTATGCACATTCTTGGTCAGGGTCACCAGCCTAGTCGTCATAGCCATATCCGTCTCTCTGTCTGTCTGTCTAAACACCTAGATCTCAGAGACCGTAAGAGCAAGAGACTGCATACTTGGTACCAGTATTGGTGCATGTCCTGCGCAAAACAAATTAGTTTAAGATTTTTGGCACGCCCCTTTCCGCCCTATAAAATCGAAAAAGCCATTTACAAGCGCAATTTTAAAGATAGAGCCTTGAATTTTGGTATATATGAAGGTAATTACAGTGTCGATGATCCCTGGAAATTTGGTCGTGATCGGATGGAAAACTTGGAAGTTATTCAAGAAACTGTTTTGTTAAATTGTTAAGATCGTTTTTAAACAGTTGAAGTCTATATTTTATTATGTATACAAAGTTATCTTGGATATTTTTCTGCTCTTGTTGTCTTTATTATTGCATTCGTGACACCGCTTTACTCGTTTATTCTCGTATTTAATTGTTGATTTATTACTACTTGTCTGCTCTTATTCTCTAATGGTTCGTCTATTTGGATACAAAAACTAGTTCTTAATTTTCTTTTGCATTGCGATGTGCTCTTTTGTTCTCTGTAACTATTATGCCATTCTTGATTTAAGAAACGAACACTTGTCATATTGAGTGAAAATTTAAATGCCCTATTGTTAAAAGACTCTGCAGTATATCATCTAGAAACCATTCAGAGTAGCATTTCAAAACGCTTTCTAAGGCCATCTTATCGGAATCATAATTTCATAATTTCCAAAAGTTACATCAACTCTTTATACCCGCCACTTATAGGGTAGAAGGGTATTGTAACATTGGGACTCAAGGAATTGTATGTTACAAGCAGAATAAAACTTCCTCGACCCCATAAAGTATGCACATTCTTGGTCAGGGTCACCAGCCTAGTCGTCATAGCCATATCCGTCTCTCTGTCTGTCTGTCTAAACACCTAGATCTCAGAGACCGTAAGAGCAAGAGACTGCATACTTGGTACCAGTATTGGTGCATGTCCTGCGCAAAACAAATTAGTTTAAGATTTTTGGCACGCCCCTTTCCGCCCTATAAAATCGAAAAAGCCATTTACAAGCGCAATTTTAAAGATAGAGCCTTGAATTTTGGTATATATGAAGGTAATTACAGTGTCGATGATCCCTGGAAATTTGGTCGTGATCGGATGGAAAACTTGGAAGTTATTCAAGAAACTGTTTTGTTAAATTGTTAAGATCGTTTTTAAACAGTTGAAGTCTATATTTTATTATGTATACAAAGTTATCTTGGATATTTTTCTGCTCTTGTTGTCTTTATTATTGCATTCGTGACACCGCTTTACTCGTTTATTCTAGTATTTAATTGTTGATTTATTACTACTTGTCTGCTCTTATTCTCTAGTGGTTCGTCTATTTGGATACAAAAACTAGTTCTTAATTTTCTTTTGCATTGCGATGTGCTCTTTTGTTCTCTGTAACTATTATGCCATTCTTGATTTAAGAAACGAACACTTGTCATATTGAGTGAAAATTTAAATGCCCTATTGTTAAAAGACTCTGCAGTATATCATCTAGAAACCATTCAGAGTAGCATTTCAAAACGCTTTCTAAGGCCATCTTATCGGAATCATAATTTCATAATTTCCAAAAGTTACATCAACTCTTTATACCCGCCACTTATAGGGTAGAAGGGTATTGTAACATTGGGACTCAAGGAATTGTATGTTACAAGCAGAATAAAACTTCCTCGACCCCATAAAGTATGCACATTCTTGGTCAGGGTCACCAGCCTAGTCGTCATAGCCATATCCGTCTCTCTGTCTGTCTGTCTAAACACCTAGATCTCAGAGACCGTAAGAGCAAGAGACTGCATACTTGGTACCAGTATTGGTGCATGTCCTGCGCAAAACAAATTAGTTTAAGATTTTTGGCACGCCCCTTTCCGCCCTATAAAATCGAAAAAGCCATTTACAAGCGCAATTTTAAAGATAGAGCCTTGAATTTTGGTATATATGAAGGTAATTACAGTGTCGATGATCCCTGGAAATTTAGTCGTGATCGGATGGAAAACTTGGAAGTTATTCAAGAAACTGTTTTGTTAAATTGTTAAGATCGTTTTTAAACAGTTGAAGTCTATATTTTATTATGTATATGTCGAATCGCTATTAATTTTTGTTAAAAGAAAACAACATGTACCAATATTGTCATCTCTATTGAATATTGTCATCTCTGTTAAATAAAATGTGAATGCCATTTTTATCTCCGTCTTCTGTTTATTGTGAAAGCGAGTTCAGCAGAATTCTCTGTTTCGCGTAGCCTCGGCGTGACAACGTGTTAGAAAGAGAGGAAGAGAACAATCGCGGCGAATTCGATCAGCTGCGTTTCAGACAATGCTTGGATGATGCAAGATTGTGAAATAGGGAGTAGTTGCTGAGCGTCATAGAAGAGTGGTCACGAAATGTCACGGCCGAGGAAATGCACAACTCGCAGCAATAATTCAGAGGCGGCTTTAATAATGGATAACCACAACTCCACTCCGACATCAGAAGTGGGATCGCCTCAGCCCCAAGTCAATCCTGATGACCGTTTGTGCGCCTTGCTGGAAATGCAGCACCGCAATCTAATTGAAGTACTTAGTGCCGTGAAAAATGCGCAGGCGGCACCAAGCGCGTCCAAATCAGTTACGTTCCCGAAGTTCAACCCTGATTCCGCTGGTTCCAGTGCATCCACCTGGTGTTCTACGGTGGACCTTATTGTAGGGGAAAATCCTCTGGACGGCAGTGCTTTGCTTATAGCGCTAACCAAATCCTTGGAGGGTGGTGCTTCCAACTGGCTCTCACAAATCTGCTTTGCAGGAATGACATGGATTCAATTTAAAGAAATGTTTCTACAACAGTTTGAAGGCAATGAAACGCCAGCAGCGACGGTATTTAATGTTTTAAACAGCCGCCCAAAGGACGGCGAATGCCTGGCGCTGTATGGAAGCCGATTGGTGACTACTCTTATGGCAAAATGGAAGACAATGACACCAGAAGAAATTGCAGTGTCGGTAGCCTTATCGCATTCGGCAACCATAGATGCTCGGTTGCAACGCACGTTGTTTACAACCACTATTAAGACGCGCAACGAGTTGCAAAATGAGCTAAGGGCATTTTCGTTTGCTAAGCGAAAGGAGCATTCCGATCCGGAAAATTTTGTAAGCAAGAAAGTGCGCCTGCAGACACCGGTTAAATGTCATTTCTGCGAAAAAATGGGTCATAAAATAGCCGACTGCCGCTCCAGGAAAAATAACATGAAGCCACAAGGACCAAGTTCGAGTTCTGCACGTTCATCCGAGTCAAAAGCTGGACCAATTACTTGCTACAGATGTGGAAACGAGGGGCATATTGCATCAGCGTGCCCTAAACGACAGTCGATGGGAAGCCAAAGCAAAACGGACGAAAAACGCGTTAACCTATGCCATGTTGCTGAGCCAATTGGAACATTGATCTCATCCGGTGAGTCGTATCCATTTTGCTTCGATTCTGGAGCCGAGTGCTCACTCGTAAGGGAATCTGTGTCTATGAAACTCTCAGGCACACGAGTTAATAACATCGTTACATTAAAGGGTATTGGAAATAATACTGTCACTAGTACATTACAAATTTTGTCAAAAGTGATTATAAGTGAATACTGTCTTGAAGTCCTTTTTCACGTAGTACTTAACAGTTGCATTAATTACAATATAATAATTGGTCGAGAAATATTAAGTCAGGGATTTAGTGCTACGATAACAAATGATGAAATCAAATTATGTAAGACTAAGTCTGTACATACCCTTTCTGCTTTGAAAAATAATGTCAATCTTGCTAATGTGGATACCGAATTGTGTGGTGTAGATAAAGAAAATTTATTAGATATTTTAAATGAATTTTCAAAATCATTTATAGACGGATTTCCGAAAAGCCGCGTCACAACTGGCGAGTTAGAAATACGTTTAATTGACCCAATTAAAACTGTACACAGACGACCATACAGGCTTAGTATAGAAGAAAAAGAAATCGTGAGAAATAAAATTAAGGAATTGCTATTATCCAATATAATTCGCCCCAGTAGTTCCCCATTTGCCAGTCCTATGCTACTCGTTAAAAAAAAAAATGGATCAGATCGTCTTTGTATAGATTACCGCGAGCTAAATGCAAACACAGTTGCTGAAAAATATCCCTTGCCGCTAATTAGCGATCAAATATCTAGGCTACGTGGAGCAAGATTCTTTAGTTGTTTGGATATGGCCAGCGGGTTCCACCAGATCCCTATTAATCCAAATTCGATTGAGCGTACAGCGTTTGTGACTCCAGAGGGCCAATACGAATTCCTAACTATGCCGTTTGGGTTAAGAAATGCTCCATCTGTATTTCAGCGGGCAATTATAAAAGCGTTAGGTGAGATTGCCTATTCATACGTAATCGTCTATATGGACGACATCATGATTATTGCACAAACCAAAGAGGAAGCATTAACAAGGCTAAGAACGGTTTTAAAAATGTTATCGCGGGCTGGGTTTTCTTTCAATATTTCCAAATGCTCATTCCTTAAGTCAAGCATCGAATATCTTGGGTTTCTTGTTAGTGAGGGTGAAATCCGACCAAATCCACGCAAAATACAAGCATTGGTCGCCTTACCCCCTCCACAGTCCGTGACCCAAGTAAGACAATTTATTGGCCTTGCCTCTTATTTTCGGCAATTTGTGTCAAAATTTTCAGAAATCATGAAACCATTATACTGTTTGACCTGTAAGAATAAAACATTTGAATGGAAACATGAACACGAGCAAATACGACAAAAAATCATCAAAACATTAATAGATGAACCCGTTCTTATTATATTTGATCCTCAGTATCCCATTGAGCTGCATACTGATGCCAGTATAGATGGCTATGGCGCTATTCTACTCCATAAAATAGATAATAAACCTCGCGTTATCGAGTATTATAGCAAACAAACGTCTCCTACGGAGTCACGATATCATTCATATGAGCTTGAAACTTTAGCTGTGTATAATTCCCTGAAACATTTTCGGCACTATTTACATGGCCGACGTTTCGTCGTATTGACTGACTGTAATTCGCTAAAAGCCACTCGCACTAAAGTTGAACTAACGCCAAGAGTGCACCGTTGGTGGGCATATATGCAGTCATTCGACTTTGACATCCAGTATAGGCCAGGTGCCAAAATGGCTCATGTTGATTTTTTTTCGCGTAATCCCATATGTAAGCCGGCTAAGACAATTGCTCATACAGGTATAGAAAAGAAGCATATCCTATTAGCTGAAATTACAGATAACTGGCTTCTTGCTGAGCAACAAAAAGATTCAGAGATTTCAACTATTGCATCTAAAATTCAAAACAATGAACTCGAGGAGAATTTAGCAAGAAGTTATGAATTGCGCTCAAAAACTCTTTTCCGTAAAATTCAGCGAAACGGCAAAACTAGATGTCTTCCAGTTGTCCCTAGAGCTTTCAGATGGTCGGTAGTAAACCATGTGCATGAAGCAATCGTACACTTAGGATGGGAAAAAACGTTAGACAAAATGTACGAATTTTATTGGTTTGAGCATATGGCCAAGTACGTCCGTAAATTTGTAGACAATTGCATTACTTGTAAACTAACTAAACCTCCTTCGGGAAAGTTGCCAATCGAACTCCACCCAATACCCAAGGTAGAGATTCCATGGCACACGATCCATATGGATATTACGGGCAAATTAAGTGGCAAGAAGGATCAGAAGGAGTATATTATCGTACAAATAGACGCATTTACGAAATTTGTTTATTTGCACCACACGGTAAATATTAATAGTGAAAGCTGTATAAACGCTTTAAAATCAGCAATATCTATATTTGGAGTACCAACACGAATCATCGCAGATCAGGGTAGATGCTTTACAGGCTCATGTTTTAGTGATTTCTGTTCCATGCAAAAAATCCAATTACATCTAGTTGCAACAGGAGCTAGTCGAGCAAATGGACAGGTGGAGCGCATTATGAGTGTGCTAAAACGCATGTTAACTGCCATTGAAAGTAGCCAGCGTTCTTGGCAAGATGCCTTAGGCGACATACAATTGTCTATAAATTGTACAACAAATCGAGTAACAAAAGCTAGTCCTCTTGAATTACTAATTGGAAAAGAAGCCAGACCTTTTAACATGTTACCAATATGTGAAGATAATAATAAAGTTGATGTAAATTTTGTAAGAAATATGGCAAAAGAAAATATGAAGAAAAATGCATTGTATGATAAAGCTAGATTTGATAAGAACAAAGCTAAATTT
The DNA here is from genome assembly GCA_035047445.1 of Drosophila siamana. NCBI lineage: Eukaryota > Metazoa > Arthropoda > Insecta > Diptera > Drosophilidae > Drosophila > Drosophila siamana. Next base: position 1,385 of record JAWNPP010000145.1, on the reverse strand, counting down.
AAAAATTTTAATGTTGGCGATTATGTTCTACTCAGAAATGAAGAGAGACACCAGACAAAGTTAGACCAAAAATTTAAAGGTCCATTCCTGGTGACAGAGGTGCTGGAGGGAGATCGGTATGCTATAAAGTCTTTGGTGAATAAGCGGACATATAAGTATGCGCATGAAGCTTTAAGGAGCATGCCGACAGAAGAGATTCCTAAGGAATTGGATATGTGTGATGTGTCCGAAAACGTTGAAAGAGACGTTAGAGATTCATTGGTGGATTCCAATGAGAGCGAAAACGTTGAAAGAGACGTTAGAGATTCATTGGTGGATTCCAATGAGAGCGAAGACGTTGAAAGATACGTCAGAGATTCGTTGGTGGATTCCAATGAGTTAGAAGACGCGCAAAGAGACGACACGAATCCGTTTGAGGACTCAGACGAATAATCTGCGTTGATGGATTTCAATGCGTTAGTTGGGACGCCAAACCCTTAGGTGGGCCACATGTCGAATTGCCAGTGCTAATAGGTACACGAGTTAATGTGTTGACTTATGTGATATCTGGTGATCGGCATTGCGGTAAGCCGATGGGCTGTCCTGGTACAAAGTTAGCATATCTTTGGAATCCGCAGTCAGTCTTCGTAGTATGGGTTTCCTTCTCGCTTCTGTCAGTTAGGTTGGTCTGCATATTAATAATAATAGTTGTAATGTATGAAAAGTTACGTTTAACTAATACTTTTGATTTATTTTGGATGGACTCTTTTCAGACTGAGTTACTTTATTTCTTTAATCTTTTGTTACACACGAGGACGTGTGATCGTCAGGAAGGCCGTGTCGAATCGCTATTAATTTTTGTTAAAAGAAAACAACATGTACCAATATTGTCATCTCTATTGAATATTGTCATCTCTGTTAAATAAAATGTGAATGCCATTTTTATCTCCGTCTTCTGTTTATTGTGAAAGCGAGTTCAGCAGAATTCTCTGTTTCGCGTAGCCTCGGCGTGACAACGTGTTAGAAAGAGAGGAAGAGAACAATCGCGGCGAATTCGATCAGCTGCGTTTCAGACAATGCTTGGATGATGCAAGATTGTGAAATAGGGAGTAGTTGCTGAGCGTCATAGAAGAGTGGTCACGAAATGTCACGGCCGAGGAAATGCACAACTCGCAGCAATAATTCAGAGGCGGCTTTAATAATGGATAACCACAACTCCACTCCGACATATACAAAGTTATCTTGGATATTTTTCTGCTCTTGTTGTCTTTATTATTGCATTCGTGACACCGCTTTACTCGTTTATTCTCGTATTTAATTGTTGATTTATTACTACTTGTCTGCTCTTATTCTCTAATGGTTCGTCTATTTGGATACAAAAACTAGTTCTTAATTTTCTTTTGCAT
>JAWNPP010000143.1:0-15419 GCA_035047445.1 Drosophila siamana | reverse complement strand
AGCATTCGTGACACCGCTTGACTCGTTTATTCTAGTATTTAATTGTAGATTTATTACTACTTGTCTGCTCTTATTCTCTAATGGTCCGTCTATTTGGATAGAAAAACTAGTTCTTAATTTTCTTTTGCATTGCGATGTGCTCTTTTGTTCTCTGTAACTATTATTCCATTTTTTTTTTAAGAAACAAACACTTCTCATATTGAGTAAAAATTCAAATGCCCTATTGTTAAAAGGCTCTGCAGTATACCATCTAGAAACCATTCAGAGTAGCATTTCAAAACGCTTTTTAAAGCCATCTTATCGGAATCATAATTTCATAATTTCTAAAAGTTACATCAACTCTTTATACCCGCCACTTATAGGGTAGAAGGTTATTGTATCTTTGTGACTCAAGGAATTGTATGTTACAAGCAGAATAAAACTTCCTCAACCCCATAAAGTATATATATTCTTGGTCAGGGTCACCAACCGAGTCGTCATAACCATATCCGTCTCTCTGTCTGTCTGTCTGAACACCTAGATCTCAGAGACCGTAAGAGCAAGAGATTGCAAACTTGGTACCAGTATTGGTGCATGTCCTGCGCAGAACAAATTAATTTTAGATTTTTGGCACGCCCCTCTCCGCCCAATAAAATCGAAAAAGCCATTTACAAGCTCAATTTTAAAGATAGAGTCTTGAATTTTGGTATATATGAAGGTAATTACAGTGTCGATGATCCCTGGAAATTTGGTCGTGATCGGATGGAAAACTTGGAAGTTATTCAAGAAACAGTTTTGTTAAATTGTTAAGATCGTTTTTAAACAGTTGAAGTCTATATTTTATTATGTATACAAAGTTATCTTGGATATTTTTCTCCTCTTGTTGTCTTTATTATTGCATTCGTGACACCGCTTGACTCGTTTATTCTAGTATTTAATTGTAGATTTATTACTACTTGTCTGCTCTTATTCTCTAATGGTCCGTCTATTTGGATACAAAAACTAGTTCTTAATTTTCTTTTGCATTGCGATGTGCTCTTTTGTTCTCTGTAACTATTATTCCATTATTGTTTTAAGAAACGAACACTTGTCATATTGAGTGAAAATTCAAATGCCCTATTGTTAAAAGGCTCTGCAGTATACCATCTAGAAACCATTCAGAGTAGCATTTCAAAACGCTTTTTAAAGCCATCTTATCGGAATCATAATTTCATAATTTCTAAAAGTTACATCAACTCTTTATACCCGCCACTTATAGGGTAGAAGGTTATTGTATCTTTGTGACTCAAGGAATTGTATGTTACAAGCAGAATAAAACTTCCTCAACCCCATAAAGTATATATATTCTTGGTCAGGGTCACCAACCGAGTCGTCATAACCATATCCGTCTCTCTGTCTGTCTGTCTGAACACCTAGATCTCAGAGACCGTAAGAGCAAGAGATTGCAAACTTGGTACCAGTATTGGTGCATGTCCTGCGCAGAACAAATTAATTTTATATTTTTGGCACGCCCCTCTCCGCCCAATAAAATCGAAAAAGCCATTTACAGAATTTTAAAGATAGATCTTGAATTTGTATATATGAAGGTAATTACAGTGTCGAGATCCTTTTAAAGCCATCTTATCGGAATCATAATTTCATAATTTCTAAAAGTTACATCAAAATTATAGGGTAGAAGGTTATTGTATCTTTGTGACTCAAGGAATTGTATGTTACAAGCAGAATAAAACTTCCTCAACCCCATAAAGTATATATATTCTTGGTCAGGGTCACCAACCGAGTCGTCATAACCATATCCGTCTCTCTGTCTGTCTGTCTGAACACCTAGTGCATGTCCTGCGCAGAACAAATTAATTTTAGATTTTTGGCACGCCCCTCTCCGCCCAATAAAATCGAAAAAGCCATTTACAAGCTCAATTTTAAAGATAGAGTCTTGAATTTTGGTATATATGAAGGTAATTACAGTGTCGATGATCCCTGGAAATTTGGTCGTGATCGGATGGAAAACTTGGAAGTTATTCAAGAAACAGTTTTGTTAAATTGTTAAGATCGTTTTTAAACAGTTGAAGTCTATATTTTATTATGTATACAAAGTTATCTTGGATATTTTTCTCCTCTTGTTGTCTTTATTATTGCATTCGTGACACCGCTTGACTCGTTTATTCTAGTATTTAATTGTAGATTTATTACTACTTGTCTGCTCTTATTCTCTAATGGTCCGTCTATTTGGATACAAAAACTAGTTCTTAATTTTCTTTTGCATTGCGATGTGCTCTTTTGTTCTCTGTAACTATTATTCCATTATTGTTTTAAGAAACGAACACTTGTCATATTGAGTGAAAATTCAAATGCCCTATTGTTAAAAGGCTCTGCAGTATACCATCTAGAAACCATTCAGAGTAGCATTTCAAAACGCTTTTTAAGGCCATCTTATCGGAATCATAATTTCATAATTTCTAAAAGTTACATCAACTCTTTATACCCGCCACTTATAGGGTAGAAGGTTATTGTATCTTTGTGACTCAAGGAATTGTATGTTACAAGCAGAATAAAACTTCCTCAACCCCATAAAGTATATATATTCTTGGTCAGGGTCACCAACCGAGTCGTCATAACCATATCCGTCTCTCTGTCTGTCTGTCTGAACACCTAGATCTCAGAGACCGTAAGAGCAAGAGATTGCAAACTTGGTACCAGTATTGGTGCATGTCCTGCGCAGAACAAATTAATTTTAGATTTTTGGCACGCCCCTCTCCGCCCAATAAAATCGAAAAAGCCATTTACAAGCTCAATTTTAAAGATAGAGTCTTGAATTTTGGTATATATGAAGGTAATTACAGTGTCGATGATCCTTTTTTTTTTTTTTTTTTTTCTCCCCCTCGTTTATTCTGTATTAATTGTTTTTATTCCTCTTTTCTTCTCTTCTCCCCTATGGTCCTTCTTTTTGGGAACAAAAACTTTTTTTTATTTTTTTTTGCTATGCGGTCTTCTTTTTTCTTCCTCCTTTTTTTCCCTTATTTTTTTAAGAAACAACCCCTCCCTAATTAGGGGAAAATTCAAATCCCCTATTGTTAAAGGCTCTGCAGTATACCATCTACAAACCATTCAGAGTAGCATTTCAAAACGCTTTTTAAAGCCATCTTATCGGAATCATAATTTCATAATTTCTAAAAGTTACATCAACTCTTTATACCCGCCACTTATAGGGTAGAAGGTTATTGTATCTTTGTGACTCAAGGAATTGTATGTTACAAGCAGAATAAAACTTCCTCAACCCCATAAAGTATATATATTCTTGGTCAGGGTCACCAACCGAGTCGTCATAACCATATCCGTCTCTCTGTCTGTCTGTCTGAACACCTAGATCTCAGAGACCGAAAGAGCAAGAGATTGCAAACTTGGTACCAGTATTGGTGCATGTCCTGCGCAGAACAAATTAATTTCAGATTTCTGGCACGCCCCTCTCCGCCCAATAAAATCGAAAAAGCCATTTACAAGCTCAATTTTAAAGATAGAGTCTTGAATTTTTGTATATATGAAGTTAATTACAGTGTCGATGATCCCTGGAAATTTGGTCGTGATCGGATGGAAAACTTGGAAGTTATTCAAGAAACAGTTTTGTTAAATTGTTAAGATCGTTTTTAAACAGTTGAAGTCTATATTTTATTATGTATACAAAGTTATCTTGGATATTTTTCTCCTCTTGTCTTTATTATTGCATTCGTGACACCGCTTGACTCGTTTATTCTAGTATTAATTGTAGATTTATTACTACTTGTCTGCTCTTATTCTCTAATGGTCCGTCTATTTGGATACAAAAACTAGTTCTTAATTTTCTTTTGCATTGCGATGTGCTCTTTTGTTCTCTGTAACTATTATTCCATTATTGTTTTAAGAAACGAACACTTGTCATATTGAGTGAAAATTCAAATGCCCTATTGTTAAAAGGCTCTGCAGTATACCATCTAGAAACCATTCAGAGTAGCATTTCAAAACGCTTTTTAAAGCCATCTTATCGGAATCATAATTTCATAATTTCTAAAAGTTACATCAACTCTTTATACCCGCCACTTATAGGGTAGAAGGTTATTGTATCTTTGTGACTCAAGGAATTGTATGTTACAAGCAGAATAAAACTTCCTCAACCCCATAAAGTATATATATTCTTGGTCAGGGTCACCAACCGAGTCGTCATAACCATATCCGTCTCTCTGTCTGTCTGTCTGAACACCTAGATCTCAGAGACCGTAAGAGCAAGAGATTGCAAACTTGGTACCAGTATTGGTGCATGTCCTGCGCAGAACAAATTAATTTTAGATTTTTGGCACGCCCCTCTCCGCCCAATAAAATCGAAAAAGCCATTTACAAGCTCAATTTTAAAGATAGAGTCTTGAATTTTGGTATATATGAAGGTAATTACAGTGTCGATGATCCCTGGAAATTTGGTCGTGATCGGATGGAAAACTTGGAAGTTATTCAAGAAACAGTTTTGTTAAATTGTTAAGATCGTTTTTAAACAGTTGAAGTCTATATTTTATTATGTATACAAAGTTATCTTGGATATTTTTCTCCTCTTGTTGTCTTTATTATTGCATTCGTGACACCGCTTGACTCGTTTATTCTAGTATTTAATTGTAGATTTATTACTACTTGTCTGCTCTTATTCTCTAATGGTCCGTCTATTTGGATACAAAAACTAGTTCTTAATTTTCTTTTGCATTGCGATGTGCTCTTTTGTTCTCTGTAACTATTATTCCATTATTGTTTTAAGAAACGAACACTTGTCATATTGAGTGAAAATTCAAATGCCCTATTGTTAAAAGGCTCTGCAGTATACCATCTAGAAACCATTCAGAGTAGCATTTCAAAACGCTTTTTAAAGCCATCTTATCGGAATCATAATTTCATAATTTCTAAAAGTTACATCAACTCTTTATACCCGCCACTTATAGGGTAGAAGGTTATTGTATCTTTGTGACTCAAGGAATTGTATGTTACAAGCAGAATAAAACTTCCTCAACCCCATAAAGTATATATATTCTTGGTCAGGGTCACCAACCGAGTCGTCATAACCATATCCGTCTCTCTGTCTGTCTGTCTGAACACCTAGATCTCAGAGACCGTAAGAGCAAGAGATTGCAAACTTGGTACCAGTATTGGTGCATGTCCTGCGCAGAACAAATTAATTTTAGATTTTTGGCACGCCCCTCTCCGCCCAATAAAATCGAAAAAGCCATTTACAAGCTCAATTTTAAAGATAGAGTCTTGAATTTTGGTATATATGAAGGTAATTACAGTGTCGATGATCCCTGGAAATTTGGTCGTGATCGGATGGAAAACTTGGAAGTTATTCAAGAAACAGTTTTGTTAAATTGTTAAGATCGTTTTTAAACAGTTGAAGTCTATATTTTATTATGTATACAAAGTTATCTTGGATATTTTTCTCCTCTTGTTGTCTTTATTATTGCATTCGTGACACCGCTTGACTCGTTTATTCTAGTATTTAATTGTAGATTTATTACTACTTGTCTGCTCTTATTCTCTAATGGTCCGTCTATTTGGATACAAAAACTAGTTCTTAATTTTCTTTTGCATTGCGATGTGCTCTTTTGTTCTCTGTAACTATTATTCCATTATTGTTTTAAGAAACGAACACTTGTCATATTGAGTGAAAATTCAAATGCCCTATTGTTAAAAGGCTCTGCAGTATACCATCTAGAAACCATTCAGAGTAGCATTTCAAAACGCTTTTTAAAGCCATCTTATCGGAATCATAATTTCATAATTTCTAAAAGTTACATCAACTCTTTATACCCGCCACTTATAGGGTAGAAGGTTATTGTATCTTTGTGACTCAAGGAATTGTATGTTACAAGCAGAATAAAACTTCCTCAACCCCATAAAGTATATATATTCTTGGTCAGGGTCACCAACCGAGTCGTCATAACCATATCCGTCTCTCTGTCTGTCTGTCTGAACACCTAGATCTCAGAGACCGTAAGAGCAAGAGATTGCAAACTTGGTACCAGTATTGGTGCATGTCCTGCGCAGAACAAATTAATTTTAGATTTTTGGCACGCCCCTCTCCGCCCAATAAAATCGAAAAAGCCATTTACAAGCTCAATTTTAAAGATAGAGTCTTGAATTTTGGTATATATGAAGGTAATTACAGTGTCGATGATCCCTGGAAATTTGGTCGTGATCGGATGGAAAACTTGGAAGTTATTCAAGAAACAGTTTTGTTAAATTGTTAAGATCGTTTTTAAACAGTTGAAGTCTATATTTTATTATGTATACAAAGTTATCTTGGATATTTTTCTCCTCTTGTTGTCTTTATTATTGCATTCGTGACACCGCTTGACTCGTTTATTCTAGTATTTAATTGTAGATTTATTACTACTTGTCTGCTCTTATTCTCTAATGGTCCGTCTATTTGGATACAAAAACTAGTTCTTAATTTTCTTTTGCATTGCGATGTGCTCTTTTGTTCTCTGTAACTATTATTCCATTATTGTTTTAAGAAACGAACACTTGTCATATTGAGTGAAAATTCAAATGCCCTATTGTTAAAAGGCTCTGCAGTATACCATCTAGAAACCATTCAGAGTAGCATTTCAAAACGCTTTTTAAAGCCATCTTATCGGAATCATAATTTCATAATTTCTAAAAGTTACATCAACTCTTTATACCCGCCACTTATAGGGTAGAAGGTTATTGTATCTTTGTGACTCAAGGAATTGTATGTTACAAGCAGAATAAAACTTCCTCAACCCCATAAAGTATATATATTCTTGGTCAGGGTCACCAACCGAGTCGTCATAACCATATCCGTCTCTCTGTCTGTCTGTCTGAACACCTAGATCTCAGAGACCGTAAGAGCAAGAGATTGCAAACTTGGTACCAGTATTGGTGCATGTCCTGCGCAGAACAAATTAATTTTAGATTTTTGGCACGCCCCTCTCCGCCCAATAAAATCGAAAAAGCCATTTACAAGCTCAATTTTAAAGATAGAGTCTTGAATTTTGGTATATATGAAGGTAATTACAGTGTCGATGATCCCTGGAAATTTGGTCGTGATCGGATGGAAAACTTGGAAGTTATTCAAGAAACAGTTTTGTTAAATTGTTAAGATCGTTTTTAAACAGTTGAAGTCTATATTTTATTATGTATACAAAGTTATCTTGGATATTTTTCTCCTCTTGTTGTCTTTATTATTGCATTCGTGACACCGCTTGACTCGTTTATTCTAGTATTTAATTGTAGATTTATTACTACTTGTCTGCTCTTATTCTCTAATGGTCCGTCTATTTGGATACAAAAACTAGTTCTTAATTTTCTTTTGCATTGCGATGTGCTCTTTTGTTCTCTGTAACTATTATTCCATTATTGTTTTAAGAAACGAACACTTGTCATATTGAGTGAAAATTCAAATGCCCTATTGTTAAAAGGCTCTGCAGTATACCATCTAGAAACCATTCAGAGTAGCATTTCAAAACGCTTTTTAAAGCCATCTTATCGGAATCATAATTTCATAATTTCTAAAAGTTACATCAACTCTTTATACCCGCCACTTATAGGGTAGAAGGTTATTGTATCTTTGTGACTCAAGGAATTGTATGTTACAAGCAGAATAAAACTTCCTCAACCCCATAAAGTATATATATTCTTGGTCAGGGTCACCAACCGAGTCGTCATAACCATATCCGTCTCTCTGTCTGTCTGTCTGAACACCTAGATCTCAGAGACCGTAAGAGCAAGAGATTGCAAACTTGGTACCAGTATTGGTGCATGTCCTGCGCAGAACAAATTAATTTTAGATTTTTGGCACGCCCCTCTCCGCCCAATAAAATCGAAAAAGCCATTTACAAGCTCAATTTTAAAGATAGAGTCTTGAATTTTTGTATATATGAAGTTAATTACAGTGTCGATGATCCCTGGAAATTTGGTCGTGATCGGATGGAAAACTTGGAAGTTATTCAAGAAACAGTTTTGTTAAATTGTTAAGATCGTTTTTAAACAGTTGAAGTCTATATTTTATTATGTATACAAAGTTATCTTGGATATTTTTCTCCTCTTGTCTTTATTATTGCATTCGTGACACCGCTTGACTCGTTTATTCTAGTATTAATTGTAGATTTATTACTACTTGTCTGCTCTTATTCTCTAATGGTCCGTCTATTTGGATACAAAAACTAGTTCTTAATTTTCTTTTGCATTGCGATGTGCTCTTTTGTTCTCTGTAACTATTATTCCATTATTGTTTTAAGAAACGAACACTTGTCTAATTGAGTGAAAATTCAAATGCCCTATTGTTAAAAGGCTCTGCAGTATACCATCTACAAACCATTCAGAGTAGCATTTCAAAACGCTTTTTAAAGCCATCTTATCGGAATCATAATTTCATAATTTCTAAAAGTTACATCAACTCTTTATACCCGCCACTTATAGGGTAGAAGGTTATTGTATCTTTGTGACTCAAGGAATTGTATGTTACAAGCAGAATAAAACTTCCTCAACCCCATAAAGTATATATATTCTTGGTCAGGGTCACCAACCGAGTCGTCATAACCATATCCGTCTCTCTGTCTGTCTGTCTGAACACCTAGATCTCAGAGACCGTAAGAGCAAGAGATTGCAAACTTGGTACCAGTATTGGTGCATGTCCTGCGCAGAACAAATTAATTTTAGATTTTTGGCACGCCCCTCTCCGCCCAATAAAATCGAAAAAGCCATTTACAAGCTCAATTTTAAAGATAGAGTCTTGAATTTTTGTATATATGAAGTTAATTACAGTGTCGATGATCCCTGGAAATTTGGTCGTGATCGGATGGAAAACTTGGAAGTTATTCAAGAAACAGTTTTGTTAAATTGTTAAGATCGTTTTTAAACAGTTGAAGTCTATATTTTATTATGTATACAAAGTTATCTTGGATATTTTTCTCCTCTTGTTGTCTTTATTATTGCATTCGTGACACCGCTTGACTCGTTTATTCTAGTATTTAATTGTAGATTTATTACTACTTGTCTGCTCTTATTCTCTAATGGTCCGTCTATTTGGATACAAAAACTAGTTCTTAATTTTCTTTTGCATTGCGATGTGCTCTTTTGTTCTCTGTAACTATTATTCCATTATTGTTTTAAGAAACGAACACTTGTCATATTGAGTGAAAATTCAAATGCCCTATTGTTAAAAGGCTCTGCAGTATACCATCTAGAAACCATTCAGAGTAGCATTTCAAAACGCTTTTTAAAGCCATCTTATCGGAATCATAATTTCATAATTTCTAAAAGTTACATCAACTCTTTATACCCGCCACTTATAGGGTAGAAGGTTATTGTATCTTTGTGACTCAAGGAATTGTATGTTACAAGCAGAATAAAACTTCCTCAACCCCATAAAGTATATATATTCTTGGTCAGGGTCACCAACCGAGTCGTCATAACCATATCCGTCTCTCTGTCTGTCTGTCTGAACACCTAGATCTCAGAGACCGTAAGAGCAAGAGATTGCAAACTTGGTACCAGTATTGGTGCATGTCCTGCGCAGAACAAATTAATTTTAGATTTTTGGCACGCCCCTCTCCGCCCAATAAAATCGAAAAAGCCATTTACAAGCTCAATTTTAAAGATAGAGTCTTGAATTTTGGTATATATGAAGGTAATTACAGTGTCGATGATCCCTGGAAATTTGGTCGTGATCGGATGGAAAACTTGGAAGTTATTCAAGAAACAGTTTTGTTAAATTGTTAAGATCGTTTTTAAACAGTTGAAGTCTATATTTTATTATGTATACAAAGTTATCTTGGATATTTTTCTCCTCTTGTTGTCTTTATTATTGCATTCGTGACACCGCTTGACTCGTTTATTCTAGTTCCCCCCTAAAAACTTTTTTTCTCTTTTACCTTCCTTTTTTAAACCAACCCTCTTATGAAAATTCAAATGCCCTATTGTTAAAAGGCTCTGCAGTATACCATCTAGAAACCATTCAGAGTAGCATTTCAAAACGCTTTTTAAAGCCATCTTATCGGAATCATAATTTCATAATTTCTAAAAGTTACATCAACTCTTTATACCCGCCACTTATAGGGTAGAAGGTTATTGTATCTTTGTGACTCAAGGAATTGTATGTTACAAGCAGAATAAAACTTCCTCAACCCCATAAAGTATATATATTCTTGGTCAGGGTCACCAACCGAGTCGTCATAACCATATCCGTCTCTCTGTCTGTCTGTCTGAACACCTAGATCTCAGAGACCGTAAGAGCAAGAGATTGCAAACTTGGTACCAGTATTGGTGCATGTCCTGCGCAGAACAAATTAATTTTAGATTTTTGGCACGCCCCTCTCCGCCCAATAAAATCGAAAAAGCCATTTACAAGCTCAATTTTAAAGATAGAGTCTTGAATTTTGGTATATATGAAGGTAATTACAGTGTCGATGATCCCTGGAAATTTGGTCGTGATCGGATGGAAAACTTGGAAGTTATTCAAGAAACAGTTTTGTTAAATTGTTAAGATCGTTTTTAAACAGTTGAAGTCTATATTTTATTATGTATACAAAGTTATCTTGGATATTTTTCTCCTCTTGTTGTCTTTATTATTGCATTCGTGACACCGCTTGACTCGTTTATTCTAGTATTTAATTGTAGATTTATTACTACTTGTCTGCTCTTATTCTCTAATGGTCCGTCTATTTGGATACAAAAACTAGTTCTTAATTTTCTTTTGCATTGCGATGTGCTCTTTTGTTCTCTGTAACTATTATTCCATTATTGTTTTAAGAAACGAACACTTGTCATATTGAGTGAAAATTCAAATGCCCTATTGTTAAAAGGCTCTGCAGTATACCATCTAGAAACCATTCAGAGTAGCATTTCAAAACGCTTTTTAAAGCCATCTTATCGGAATCATAATTTCATAATTTCTAAAAGTTACATCAACTCTTTATACCCGCCACTTATAGGGTAGAAGGTTATTGTATCTTTGTGACTCAAGGAATTGTATGTTACAAGCAGAATAAAACTTCCTCAACCCCATAAAGTATATATATTCTTGGTCAGGGTCACCAACCGAGTCGTCATAACCATATCCGTCTCTCTGTCTGTCTGTCTGAACACCTAGATCTCAGAGACCGTAAGAGCAAGAGATTGCAAACTTGGTAGCAGTATTGGTGCATGTCCTGCGCAGAACAAATTAATTTTAGATTTTTGGCACGCCCCTCTCCGCCCAATAAAATCGAAAAAGCCATTTACAAGCTCAATTTTAAAGATAGAGTCTTGAATTTTGGTATATATGAAGGTAATTACAGTGTCGATGATCCCTGGAAATTTGGTCGTGATCGGATGGAAAACTTGGAAGTTATTCAAGAAACAGTTTTGTTAAATTGTTAAGATCGTTTTTAAACAGTTGAAGTCTATATTTTATTATGTATACAAAGTTATCTTGGATATTTTTCTCCTCTTGTTGTCTTTATTATTGCATTCGTGACACCGCTTGACTCGTTTATTCTAGTATTTAATTGTAGATTTATTACTACTTGTCTGCTCTTATTCTCTAATGGTCCGTCTATTTGGATACAAAAACTAGTTCTTAATTTTCTTTTGCATTGCGATGTGCTCTTTTGTTCTCTGTAACTATTATTCCATTATTGTTTTAAGAAACGAACACTTGTCATATTGAGTGAAAATTCAAATGCCCTATTGTTAAAAGGCTCTGCAGTATACCATCTAGAAACCATTCAGAGTAGCATTTCAAAACGCTTTTTAAAGCCATCTTATCGGAATCATAATTTCATAATTTCTAAAAGTTACATCAACTCTTTATACCCGCCACTTATAGGGTAGAAGGTTATTGTATCTTTGTGACTCAAGGAATTGTATGTTACAAGCAGAATAAAACTTCCTCAACCCCATAAAGTATATATATTCTTGGTCAGGGTCACCAACCGAGTCGTCATAACCATATCCGTCTCTCTGTCTGTCTGTCTGAACACCTAGATCTCAGAGACCGTAAGAGCAAGAGATTGCAAACTTGGTACCAGTATTGGTGCATGTCCTGCGCAGAACAAATTAATTTTAGATTTTTGGCACGCCCCTCTCCGCCCAATAAAATCGAAAAAGCCATTTACAAGCTCAATTTTAAAGATAGAGTCTTGAATTTTGGTATATATGAAGGTAATTACAGTGTCGATGATCCCTGGATATTTGGTCGTGATCGGATGGAAAACTTGGAAGTTATTCAAGAAACAGTTTTGTTAAATTGTTAAGATCGTTTTTAAACAGTTGAAGTCTATATTTTATTATGTATACAAAGTTATCTTGGATATTTTTCTCCTCTTGTTGTCTTTATTATTGCATTCGTGACACCGCTTGACTCGTTTATTCTAGTTCAAACTTTTTTTTCTTCTTTTTAAACAACCTCTTGAAAATTCAAATGCCCTATTGTTAAAAGGCTCTGCAGTATACCATCTAGAAACCATTCAGAGTAGCATTTCAAAACGCTTTTTAAAGCCATCTTATCGGAATCATAATTTCATAATTTCTAAAAGTTACATCAACTCTTTATACCCGCCACTTATAGGGTAGAAGGTTATTGTATCTTTGTGACTCAAGGAATTGTATGTTACAAGCAGAATAAAACTTCCTCAACCCCATAAAGTATATATATTCTTGGTCAGGGTCACCAACCGAGTCGTCATAACCATATCCGTCTCTCTGTCTGTCTGTCTGAACACCTAGATCTCAGAGACCGTAAGAGCAAGAGATTGCAAACTTGGTACCAGTATTGGTGCATGTCCTGCGCAGAACAAATTAATTTTAGATTTTTGGCACGCCCCTCTCCGCCCAATAAAATCGAAAAAAGCCATTTACAAGCTCAATTTTAAAGATAGAGTCTTGAATTTTGGTATATATGAAGGTAATTACAGTGTCGATGATCCCTGGAAATTTGGTCGTGATCGGATGGAAAACTTGGAAGTTATTCAAGAAACAGTTTTGTTAAATTGTTAAGATCGTTTTTAAACAGTTGAAGTCTATATTTTATTATGTATACAAAGTTATCTTGGATATTTTTCTCCTCTTGTTGTCTTTATTATTGCATTCGTGACACCGCTTGACTCGTTTATTCTAGTATTTAATTGTAGATTTATTACTACTTGTCTGCTCTTATTCTCTAATGGTCCGTCTATTTGGATACAAAAACTAGTTCTTAATTTTCTTTTGCATTGCGATGTGCTCTTTTGTTCTCTGTAACTATTATTCCATTATTGTTTTAAGAAACGAACACTTGTCATATTGAGTGAAAATTCAAATGCCCTATTGTTAAAAGGCTCTGCAGTATACCATCTAGAAACCATTCAGAGTAGCATTTCAAAACGCTTTTTAAAGCCATCTTATCGGAATCATAATTTCATAATTTCTAAAAGTTACATCAACTCTTTATACCCGCCACTTATAGGGTAGAAGGTTATTGTATCTTTGTGACTCAAGGAATTGTATGTTACAAGCAGAATAAAACTTCCTCAACCCCATAAAGTATATATATTCTTGGTCAGGGTCACCAACCGAGTCGTCATAACCATATCCGTCTCTCTGTCTGTCTGTCTGAACACCTAGATCTCAGAGACCGTAAGAGCAAGAGATTGCAAACTTGGTACCAGTATTGGTGCATGTCCTGCGCAGAACAAATTAATTTTAGATTTTTGGCACGCCCCTCTCCGCCCAATAAAATCGAAAAAGCCATTTACAAGCTCAATTTTAAAGATAGAGTCTTGAATTTTGGTATATATGAAGGTAATTACAGTGTCGATGATCCCTGGAAATTTGGTCGTGATCGGATGGAAAACTTGGAAGTTATTCAAGAAACAGTTTTGTTAAATTGTTAAGATCGTTTTTAAACAGTTGAAGTCTATATTTTATTATGTATACAAAGTTATCTTGGATATTTTTCTCCTCTTGTTGTCTTTATTATTGCATTCGTGACACCGCTTGACTCGTTTATTCTAGTATTTAATTGTAGATTTATTACTACTTGTCTGCTCTTATTCTCTAATGGTCCGTCTATTTGGATACAAAAACTAGTTCTTAATTTTCTTTTGCATTGCGATGTGCTCTTTTGTTCTCTGTAACTATTATTCCATTATTGTTTTAAGAAACGAACACTTGTCATATTGAGTGAAAATTCAAATGCCCTATTGTTAAAAGGCTCTGCAGTATACCATCTAGAAACCATTCAGAGTAGCATTTCAAAACGCTTTTTAAGGCCATCTTATCGGAATCATAATTTCATAATTTCTAAAAGTTACATCAACTCTTTATACCCGCCACTTATAGGGTAGAAGGTTATTGTATCTTTGTGACTCAAGGAATTGTATGTTACAAGCAGAATAAAACTTCCTCAACCCCATAAAGTATATATATTCTTGGTCAGGGTCACCAGCCGAGTCGTCATAACCATATCCGTCTCTCTGTCTGTCTGTCTGAACACCTAGATCTCAGAGACCGTAAGAGCAAGAGATTGCAAACTTGGTAGCAGTATTGGTGCATGTCCTGCGCAGAACAAATTAATTTTAGATTTTTGGCACGCCCCTTTCCGCCCAATAAAATCGAAAAAGCCATTTACAAGCTCAATTTTAAAGATAGAGTCTTGAATTTTGGTATATATGAAGGTAATTGCAGTGTCGATGATCCCTGGATATTTGGTCGTGATCGGATGGAAAACTTGGAAGTTATTCAAGAAACAGTTTTGTTAAATTGTTAAGATCGTTTTTAAACAGTTGAAGTCTATATTTTATTATGTATACAAAGTTATCTTGGATATTTTTCTCCTCTTGTTGTCTTTGTTATTGCATTCGTGACACCGCTTGACTCTTTTATTTTAATTTTTTTTTTTTTCTATTTTCCATTATTGTTTTAAGAAACGAACACTTGTCTTATTGGAGTGAAAATTCAAATGCCCTATTGTTAAAAGGCTCTGCAGTATACCATCTAGAAACCATTCAGAGTAGCATTTCAAAACGCTTTTTAAGGCCATCTTATCGGAATCATAATTTCATAATTTCTAAAAGTTACATCAACTCTTTATACCCGCCACTTATAGGGTAGAAGGGTGTTGTATCTTTGTGACTCAAGCAATTGTATGTCACAAGCAGAATAAAGCTTCCTCGACCCCATGAAGTATATATATTCTTGGTCAGGGTCACCAGCCGAGTCGTTATAGCCATATCCGACTCTCTGTCTGTCTGTCTGAACACCTAGATCTCAGAGACTGTAAAAGCAAGAGATTGCAAACTTGGTAGCAGTATTGGTGCATGTCCTGCGCAGAACAAATTAAT
This sequence comes from Drosophila siamana, assembly GCA_035047445.1. NCBI lineage: Eukaryota > Metazoa > Arthropoda > Insecta > Diptera > Drosophilidae > Drosophila > Drosophila siamana. Next base: position 111 of record JAWNPP010000143.1, on the reverse strand, counting down.
TTTAGATTTTTGGCACGCCCCTCTCCGCCCAATAAAATCGAAAAAGCCATTGTACAAGCTCAATTTTAAAGATAGAGTCTTGAATTTTGGTATATATGAAGGTAATTGCAG
>JAWNPP010000142.1:0-173346 GCA_035047445.1 Drosophila siamana | reverse complement strand
AGTGGATGTGGAGTCGACTCACACGTACACACCAACATATGTGGGCATTTGATGGTATGTATGCGATTGTGAGAGAGTGGCAGGAGGATATATAAAAACAAATAACAATTTTGCGCTCAAAATAGAATACAAACAGCACAATGCGTCTAAAGCATGCCAACGCGCGGATTGCGAAAAAAAGGAAGATGGGAAGAACGGTGAGTATGTGTGTGTGATATATAAATGTAAAGAACAGAAAAAAGAAGAGAGGCGACAAGAGTATCGATTTATGCATATTAAATTACACGCGCTGCTTTCAATACACATTTGTGTCCAATAAAAGCTTTACACTTGGCGCGCTCCTTTGAAAATATTTATACAAACTTCTTATTTCCCGCCTGTCACGTCAATTGGCGGCTACGCCGATTACCGCCTACGCCCACTTCCACCGACCCACCTATACAATATGTTTATGTGGCGGTATCATACACACACACATATGTACATATGTATGCAACTACTGCTGCCCGCTATACATTCCATTATTACCATTGTGATCTCACTCCTGCTACCAATTTATAAACGCTTGGTTCTTCGGCTTATCTTTGTTAGTTTTTCTACTTGCTTTCCGCTTTATTTTTTTGTTGTTCGATGAAACCGTCTCCTCCCTCCCCACACATGTGGGTACACATATACTGTAAGTTTGTATATCTGATAAAACTTAACGCTGCCGCCATCTGGTGAATTGTGTGATAGCCAACTTGATTGAACCAAACAGAAACTCGAATCCACTTCCATGACAATTTGTATTCAGTTAACAGGATGAAAGGAGTTTCATCCCTGTGAATTTGTTGCATAAACGCCGACAACGATCCTAAGTATTGCACTTGTTCCGCCAATGCAAACGAGGCCAACGCACACTAATACATATATACGCACACACACTTGTGTAAGGTGTTGCAATGGATGGCTGCTGTCCCACCCCCACACACTTTGCAATATTAATGCCCGCCCATAAAGTTAACGCCAAGAAAAACAACTGAAAATGGCCAAAAGCAGCAACGTTGAATTTGTTGGAATCGCGTCCTGTGCTCTTGGGAGCGATAATTTTTAGGTAACTTGGAGACGACGATGACGAGCATTGTTAATTATTCTGGTCACATCTGTTATGTAAACTACGTCCCAAGCATAACAAGAGCAAGGACAACTAAAACACGAAGTACTTCAAAACGGACGTCAACTCAACTCGTGCGCCCAAAGAATTAAAAAGTTACAAAAAGCGCGTTAAAAAGCCACCCAAATTGTGGATATTTGAAGAGAACCTTTTTAACCCTCTTTTTACAATTTGCCTTCAAATCCCAAAAGAATAAAAAAAAATTCACTTTGTTAATTTTTTAAATTCTCTCCATGCCGCGGCCATTAAAAACGCCTAGTTATGTATAATATATAAACACCAAAAATAAGAACAGACGATGCCCACAGTGACATAACGTCTAATTTAAAGGATAAAAAACATCAATTGTACAGATCTATTATTCGGTATACACAGCCCTATATCAAATAGTAAAGCTCAGACTACAAGGTTTCTTTAAGTCAGGAAGTAGAGACGAGTAATGAATATGAAGCACTTACATATTCGGAATCCCAGGGCAAGTTCTGCTCAACAGGCTTTTTTGGAGACTGGAGACTGCACTCGAGACCACAACAAAACACATGGAACTGGTACGAAGCGCCTTTCAGCAAGTAAATACATTTCGCTCTTAATCAAATCGATAAATTTACAAATTTATATTTACTTAATTGATTAGACGATGATCTTAAAAGACGCCCAACAAAAGCCCGATGGTTTTGGCCTTTGGGCATGCGAACAGTAAACTGAACAACTGCAAATGGAAATGCAAAACACATTCTACTTCAACTTCTTCTTGGGGCGCAGGTTGTTCGTGTGTCCGCACTTCTTCTTGCGGCAGTTGGTAGCACGTGGATGCAGACGTGCATAACACTTGCGGCAAATCATCTTGTCGCAATTGTACTTCTGAGCCAGAATACGCAGAGACGGCTCGATTATGCCACCACGTAGACGCAGCACCAAGTGTAAGGTCGACTCCTTCTGGATGTTGTAGTCGGAGAGAGTGCGGCCATCCTCCAACTGTTTGCCGGCGAAGATCAGACGCTGTTGATCTGGGGGAATTCCCTCCTTATCCTGGATCTTAGCCTTGACATTTTCGATGGTGTCAGAGGGCTCCACCTCCAAGGTGATGGTCTTGCCAGTCAAGGTTTTCACGAAGATTTGCATTTTGACAGTGTTGCTGAAATCGTAAAATACGTTTCAATTTTAATGATGAAGTTTAGTATTATTTGTAAGCGACACATTTGAATTGAGTGTCAAAAGTGTCGACGAAGTCTCATGTCTTTGATTGGAGGTTATGTTCCACACAAAGCAATGGACGGCGAGTGTTTTTGTCATTATTTTTACACAATCACCCATGATAACACGGAATTCAGTTGCGCGAACCCAATAATTACACTTTATAAACACAACCAACTAGTTGACTTCACATTCTTTTATTTATTTTTAGTTATTTTCCGCAACTTACCAAGAGAAACGTGCAACCAAATGCTAATTCACAAAAGAAAAGAGTGTGTCCACTCTATAGTGTACACGGCGAGCATGTACGTTTAACATAGATAGAGCAACACTGAACAGATTCGTATCAACTTGCTTTTGAATGGATGTCGCAAGGCATATCGATATGTTAATATTAATAAATAAATAAATATATATATATATATATGAAACATTAAAAAATTTAATGTTTAAATAACGAAACATGTAACATGTAACACGTACTCGTTCATTTAAGTAGTGTTTTATAGAGCCGCACAGCTGTTTTAACATAGCTGCAGGTACAATGTAAACTAACATTTGCACTGGATTGAAATTAGTGAAACAGTTACGAAGATTCGTTTGGGACTAGTAGAGACCAACTAAAAAGTGTAAATATCTGATTACAAATATAGTACTGCATGGGTGTTGCATATACAATATGTATTCGCATGCAAAAATGAAAATACCGATAATTAGCGAAACGATTGGTCTACTTTAACATTTCGTTCTTAAATTGAACATTGAACAAGTCGAGTAGTTCGTAATTGAACTTGTTCTGAACAAAAGACACAACTCTAAATCTAGGCAGCCCAAAAAAAGTTGTGTAAAAGAAACGTGTATTAATTAAAAGTACACGTATACGCAGCATGTCGAATAATGATGTTGCCGTGCCGGCGGCAGGAGAAGCACCGGTAAGTTATTAAATTTAATAAATGACACTTTCTTTTACACTTTTCTCAAATGTAGGTGGCGGGGGCCGAGGGTCAACAACAACAGCAGCCAACGCGCATGGAATCCTTTTTTGCCATGACGAAATCGTTGATTTTGCGAGCACTAATTATTTACTTTGTGAGCTCGTTCTTTCGCCGCCCACAGCCTAATGCCAGTCAAGATAATGCGGTTGCCAATGCGGGTCCCAAAATAACTGCATGGAACTACTTTGAGAACGGCACAGACTTTGATTTACACGTTTGGCTATCTGAGGAGCCGGACGTGGTTAACTTCCAGCAAAAGGCAAATCTGCTGTGGCTGCAAGAGGATCTCACATACGGCGACTGGATCTCGGGACCCACTGGCAATGGCATTTATACACACAACCTCAAAATCAAAGCCAGCCCGCATTTAATGAACAATGGCAGCGTTTATCTTCATGCATTTGTAACGCGCGCCGGCGAAAGTCCAGATCCCAAATCACCGAAATACTCGCGACTTGGCCATATGGGTCACCAGCAACATCAGCTCAACAAGTTCAAGAAACTGCGCGTAAATCGCAACTACAATCTACTGGCTAGCGAAAAAGAAAAGTTGGAGCACGAATTGAAGCACGCTAACCTCAAGGATCAGATTGTTTCCCATTGGCATCCAAACCTGACTATCAACTTGGTGGTGGATCAGACAAATTGGGCACAGGGCAGCGTACCAGCTCCCCTGGATGAGTATGTGAAATTTGTGGATGGCGGCAAGACCTACTTGCCCATCGTCTTCGTTAACGATTACTGGAACCTGCAGCGCGAATATCAACCGGTTAACCAGACAACTCCTGAGCTTGATTTACAGTTGACATTCCAGCCCTTGGGCATGTTTAAATGGCAACTGTATGCGGCTAAGCAAATGAAGAGCAAATGGGCTGGCAACATGCTTGGCGAAATAATGGCCGCTGGTGCTCCCGAGGAATCTGACGAGGATCAAGACTCATTGAAGGAAACTCTGCTGGACACAAACATATATCTGCTGGGTGTTACAGTGGCCGTCTCCATATTGCACTCGGTGTTCGAGCTGCTCGCATTCAAGAACGATATTCAGTTCTGGAATAATCGTCAGTCTCTGGAAGGGCTCTCAGTGCGCTCCGTATTCTTTGGCGTATTCCAATCGTTAATCATTTTGCTCTATGTTCTGGACAATGAGACGAACTTTATGATTCGCGTCTCCTGCTTTGTTGGACTGGGCATCGAAGTGTGGAAAATCCACAAGGTAGTCGATGTCAATTATAACAACCAGCAAAAAGTGTTGGGCATCTTTCCGCGCATCAGCTTCAAGGACAAGGGATCGTATTCTGAGAGCTCTACAAAGGAGTACGATAAGTTGGCGTTCAAATATCTGGGCTGGGCATGCTTCCCACTGCTCATCGGCTATTTCATCTACTCATTGGTTTACAATGAACATAAGGGCTGGTATTCCTTTGTTTTGAACATGCTTTACAGCTTCTTGCTGACGTTTGGATTTATTCTCATGACACCGCAGCTGTTCATTAACTATAAGCTGAAGTCAGTAGCCCATTTGCCTTGGCGAATGATGACATATAAATTCCTGAACACATTTATTGACGACATATTCGCATTCGTTATTAAGATGCCAACCATGTATCGAATTGGCTGCTTCCGTGACGACATTATATTCTTTGTGTTCCTCTATCAGCGCTGGCAATATCGCGTTGATCTCAAGCGCGTTAATGAGTTTGGCTTCTCTGGCGAAATGGAGGAGCAAGCCGCTAGCAAACGCCAGATAGCTGGTGAGCAGCCAGCCGCTGCAATCGAGGCAGTTTCCTACGACGACAGCTCCAACACAACAGCACCCAAACCAACGCCGAATGCGACGCCGACCAAAAAGACAGCTGCACAAAAGAAGAAGGACTAGATAGCCATGCATCCTAGACTATGCATTAGAACAATTTTAAAAAGTAATAATTGTGTGTATGTATTGCATATATATATATATATATATATATATATATGGAAAAATAATCACAATTTCAGTATACATAGCAACGGACGGTTAAGTAACCAAATGTTAGCCGCGCACTAGCGAACATATTTTAGTGGTAATTTGTATGTGTATTTGTTTGTTTTTGGACCCACGATGATCCATAGCATTGGCCATTGAAATAAATTCAGTGTGAGAAGTATATCTCTTAATCTTATCTTATCAATCAAAGTCCATCGTTTATCTTGTTGGGATGCAACAGGTGTTCAGATTTTGGGTTGTCTGCGTAATATTAACAGAAAATATCCTACTGAGATATTCGTTATGCAACTAACCTTGACCACTGTTTAATGTTTTAATTACAAATAAATTGGATTTGTTTAGTTCAGACAATACAAACTAAATTCAAAATACCCTCGCTAAGCGATAATCAAAACTAAGCTAAGCGAACAGTTGCCTGATGGTTTGCAAACACTGACAACGGCCGTTCGCAATGTGCGAAGGCGAAAATAAGAAATAAACTTAAATAAATGAGTTGTAGAATCGAAAAGATATTTATAAAATACATTTTAATTAGATTATTCAGTCGTTTATGTTTAGAGCATCCCTTACTTGGAATATATCGTTCTAGAGCCGTTGTACCGTATCAATGGAACTTGGTTTATCTATCACTATCAACATCGAAAAATACATATTGAAAGTTATTAGGAAACATTAATAAAAATCTATTAAAGTTTGAATAGATATATACTAAATGTATATGCGCCAAAGAGTTCTTTAAAAGTAAATTTAAAATGCTTGCGATATACTGTAATCGAAGCTATCGAAGCTATCACTCGACAGTTTGCAACACTGACAACAGCCGCTGACGAACACTTGCAAAGAAAAAAGTAAGAAACCAAAATAAAGGAGTGTACAATTGGCAGGAAAAGTATTAAGCAAATATATTTTAATTGTTTCAATTGTAATCGGTCATTCAATAGTAGGTATTGATGTTAACTTGGAATGTTGCGTTTTGAAGCGCACAGTTCATTGCAATTACCTCGATTTCTTACGAACGACAACAAAAAGTCGAATTGTTTAGTGGAAAGTTTTAAGTAAGCATTCACCATGTATTCTGAGTGGGCTTCATTGTCAGCACAGATCAATGCCAATAGCTGTGGTGCACAATGCTTCAGTGTTTTGAATAAGTTTCCCGCATCTGCTGGGCGGGAAGTTGTAATTTCTGTGGTAAAACAGTTGGGCACCAATTTAGGCATAACGCAAAATGCAGAACCCAGCCACTTGGTCAAGGATGAGGAGGTGAGTGTCCAAAGCAGACGGACACACAAGTATCACAAATTTCTTCTACTCACAACAGGTTAAATGGTGCATGGATGTCATTTGCTTTGGCCTCTCGTTGCCGCTGCAAGAGCATGAGACCATCAAAGACTGCGTCAACGTTTATTGTGAGTGGTTGACGGCTTTGCATCCTCAGCCGCGCATTAGTGTTCCGAAACCCATTTGTGAAGATGCGAATCTCTACGCCAGGCAAATTATCAATCATTTCCATAACCTCTTTGTGCCGCGCCAGGGTGAAAGTAAGTTGGCAAAAGTCTAGCAAATTGCACCACTATTTGAGCCTTTGATAAGCCTGCACTCTTAATAAATCGATTAACTGCATATCGCAATTATTCCATTTCGAATTTCAAGTCTTGCCATTTCTATACCAATCAAAGCTTGGTAGGTGCTGCTTGGATATCCTTTGGGATTATTGTCCCTATAGTAATATACATTCCGAATGCTTGCAGGCAGCGATACCATCAAACGCCAGGCTGTCCTCTGCCACCGTGTGTTGCGAACTCTACAGCAAACAGCTCAGATATCTCAGCATATGGATCGGCAGACTTGGGATACGTTACTGCTGTTTCTGTTGGCCATCAATGAGATTCTATTGGCGCCACCAACTGTGAAGGATGACGTGGGCGATCAGTTGTGCGAACGCGTGCTCTCTGTTCTCTTCGAGGTTTGGTTGCTAGCATGCGTTCGCTGTTTTCCATCGCCCTCGTTGTGGAAGACCTTGCAGGAGTCGTGTGCCATGTGGCGTCATCGTGTTGCTCTTGTTGATCAATGGAACCGCGTCAATTTGGCCTTAACTGCACGTTTGCTGGAGTTTAGCTACGGGCCAGATTTTACCCAACTTAAAATAGGTAGGCAATTTTCTTTTTGGAAAGTTATTGCAAAGGGAACTAAAGTTGTTTTGCTTTCACTCTTTGTAGCGGACGAGGATAGTCAGCTTATACCTGCGGGCATGTCCAATGACTGTGTGGCACAGACTTGGTATCGCTTTCTTCGTATGATCGGGAATCCTACAGCGTTGTGCTCCCCTCATTTAATTAGTAAATCATCGCATTTTGTGCAATGGGCGCTGACGCATGAAAAGGGCGCCGAAACTCATCAACACCCGTGTCTGCAATTACTGCCGCAGATATTTCTCAACGCCATTAAGGGAATCTCCAGTCAGGTTGATGCATTTTTGGGTAAGATAAAGCAGACTCATGGCGTAGTTTGAAATAATGGGTGTAGTAGTTTAGATGGTCGAGCGCTATCTCTGTAATTCTCTTGATTTCAAAAAATTTTTTTGAATGCCGACGTGTTGCAGGCGTTTATCAGCCAGCAGCTAATCAGCAGGATAACGTCGTTACAAATCTGCTCGAGATACGGCACTCTCTTAACGAGGCCACCTCGTCAACGCTTCAGCAATTTATTCACTCAAGCAGCGTCTCAAATATTAGCACACAACAAGCTGGTCAACATCCGCAACAGCATCATCATCATCATCATCTTCCGCATTTACACTTACATGGCGCTGGTAGTTTTCTACGCGATAACTTTGTGAGCAGCTCGGCTAGCTCTGCCTTGAATGCCATCATGGGTCATCATCATCAGCAACAGCCACAGGCAACAGCAGCAACACAGCTTCATGGGCACCACAGCCATGGCCATGCTTCTCCGACCAACATTTGCCACGGATCAACATCAACAACTATCCCTGTGGGTAGCACAAGCGCAGGTGGCAGTCACTCGGCTGGTGTTGTAGGCTGCATTCCATTTACTTCAGCTGAGCCAATACCGTTATTAAACTCGACTAGTAGCAGTTGTGTGACGCCAACGCCGCCTCTGCAGCGTCGCTTAGCTAAGAGTTTTAGCGTTGCTCCGTCCATAACGCAGCAGAAGGGTGCGATTTTATTACATAGTCAATCTGTTGTGACGCATTTCACTTATGTTGGCCTTTATTGTGATCTTCATTTTACGCATTATTATATCTGTTTTTGTTGTTTCTTTGTAAAACCGCACATTCTTAAGATTTAACTCGCTGTGATCTTCACATTAATAATTCTTTTAATCACTGCCTGTTGTTATACTTTACCCACTTCCAAGTATGCAGGGAATACGTTTGTTTTCATACATATTTACCCAGTAGTGCTCGGAACTCTCCCATGCATAATACAATTTAATTTATCTATTGTACGCCCACAATTAAAGCTTGCATGCGCAGATGCATGTTTAAATATCTAACGATCCGCTGCTCATGTGCTAACTAAATTCTCACACGTTTTCCCTTCCCACACGCTTTACAGGCTTGAGCAAAACTGCGCTTATCAGTCTAACACGCAGTTCTGCAAATGCGGCGGCCCCCACAACGCCCACTTCAGGTCCGCCGTCATCGAGCAGCATCAATTGTGAGTGTTGCTCTGCCTAGTACTTGTGGCTTCTTTTCCCCTCTAACAGATAATTACACATTATAAATTCCGTCTACTGTCTCTACAGCGCTGCCGTCCATTGGGACTGAAGTTCGGGCGACGCTGTCTGTGGCTCGTCCAAAGTGCAACAGTATTCTACATTTATTCGGCGAATGGTTGTTCGAGGCTGCGCACATAGGCGGCGACACTTGGTTGCAAAACCGTAAGAGTGAGTTTACACTGGAGTTTATAACGAAAAATAAAATTAAAATTAAAATCTATTTAGGACAAGCATGTGAAGCCAGCAAGCGCCCATCGTCAATGATAATGGAGAATCGCAAGGGTTCTATATCGCTGTCACAGCCAAATTCACTCAACGATCCTTCATCGCTGCCGCCCACTTTGACTATTGACAAATATGAATCGGGCCGTGCTGAAGCTATTGGAACACTATGCAAGATTTTCTGTGCCAAGAAGACGGGAGAAGAAATCCTGCCAGTCTATTTAGCCCGTTTTTATATGGCGCTGCAGCAGTGTCTTAAGATTACTGAGTCGAAAGAATGCGACGAAACATTGGCTAGTATTCTGCTGCATTCAGGAGATTTGTTCCGTCTAGATCTTGATGGCATAAATGTGCTACTACCGGGATATATAGCTGCATTAGAGATTGTACTGCCCGATAAAGATCTGAAGCTAAAAACAACGGCAACGACATTCAATCGGACTGATTTGCGTCGTTCAGCAATTAACATTCTACTGTCGATAATGGTGCTTCCACTTCACTACCACAATTTACCCATCCGTAATTTGACGTCCGATTCAAATGAAAAGTAAGAGAGCAATTACTTTAGATATTCTCCGACTTATGTTGCCAATTTTGTTGTAGATCGTTGACGTTCATTCAACTTAAAGCGCGCTTGATGAATATTTTGATGAATGCACTGCAAGTTGAAACTGACGCTCAGAACACTCATATGCTGCTCGGCGGATTATTGCTTTGCGTCCAGGATGCAGTCACTTTCGAGGAGTGCGAATTGAGCGGCAATGAACATTTGAGCGGAGGACCTAGTCAGAATCAAGATGACCATTTGCTGAGCTCCGGTAAACGACCATTAGCATTGTTATGTGGAATACAAGTATTTAATTGGAAAAATTTTCTTTTAAATTATTTTTTATTTTTTTTTTTAATTTTCTTTTTGTTGATCTATTTGGTTTGAAATGGTGTTGTCAATGTGGTTCTGTCATCAGCTTGCTCGGAGCGATCCGCTTCGTTAGTTAGCGGCACCGTCAGCTTTGGCGGCCAAACCACAGCAATAAACTCGCGTGATACGGCCTCGGCTCACGAATATCCGAGTCTGACCATATCCGATGATATATCGTTGGATTTTACACAAGATTTTGAAAGCATTGCATCTTATGGTAAAGTAGATTTTTTCAAATATTGAATTTTGATTTATAATTCTTTGTGTGTGTCTTGATTTTTATACGTGTTATTTTTCACATTAATCATTCGCATGTTCTTTTGAATAATATATAATCTTTTTATATCTTGCAGACAACGCACATGCATTGTTTGTGCGGGCCACATATTTAGTTTGTCACCGCCTGATCTCCTCCTGGAAAACCGACTTAAATGTTTCACTGGCTGCTCTGGAGCTGTTATCTGGCTTGGCGCGTCTGCACATACGAGAAACAGGTACTTTAGCTGCGCACGTGTGTTAATGTGTTTTAAACAAGTCGACAACAATGTATAAATGTAAATTTTTCTCATTCCCACTGTCATTTGTCGTGTACTACACTAACACACTACAACACTTTATGTTTCATTTGAACTTGTTAATATGAATAACAAAAACTATGCAGCCAGGAAATTAGCAAATGGTAATCTACTAATTCAACTAACAATTCTCACTACTTTTGCTTTTTCTTTTTTTTGTGTTTCTCTTCTCTATCACCCTTAATACCCCTTCTCGGTTCCTATTACAACACATAAACTATTAATTCACGATCATACGGCGGTAATTGTTTTAATTGATAATTACATATATGCATATTTATATGTTTTGTGTTTTAATTTCGACGGCCACCATGTAAATAACCCAATCCAACAAACACCACTTGAACCCTCATACATCTTAGATTCTTTAGTGAAAATAGTCGAACCAAGCCAAAATCTAACGATAATCTCCACAGACGCTCTAGAGTGCAAGCGGGCAGTCAAGTGGATATGTGACTATATTTGCTATCAATGCTCTCGACCTCCGCCTGCCCATAGCAAAGATCTGCACAGCACAATCGTTGCAGCTTTCCAGTGCACAGCAGCGTGGTTGATGCAGCATCCATATTTGATGCAGGATAAAGACTGCTTGCAGACAGTGCTTGAGGTTGTGGAGCTGGGAATATCGGGTACGAAAAGCCAAAGCAAAAATGGCGATCTACCGAAGTTCAAAGATGAAAAAGAACTTAAGCCAGCTTCGATGAGAGTACGCGATGCTGCAGAAAATCTGCTTACAATTATACTTGAGCAGGTCGGCTATTTCCCAAGCGAGTGTGGTCCTGAGTCTATATCTTCCCTTTTAAATGAAGAAGCGTTAATTAAACACTGCACACTGCCGTCTGGAGATGGATCGGTAGGTGTTTGCAACACTGAGCAAGCAATCTCCAAATTCAAGTATTTTGTTACCGAAAATTCCACAATTTTGGCACTTCTCGAAGAGCCTTTGGGTAACGATCAGGATCCACAACCAACGGTCACTCGTAAGTAGGAAATAATCACTTATTTAATCGTTCAATATTAACCCATGTTATTGCTATTCGTAGTTCTTATACGGGGTCCATTTGGTCGTCATGCTTGGACTATGCAGCTGCGTCATCTCCCACGTAGTAAGTCAGGTATCAAGTACCATGCCGTGAATCCTGGTCGGCCCATACCCTTGAATGACATAACACAACGTCCCGAGTGTGAGCAGAAGAATTTTCCCGAGGGGGTAGATAAGGTCCAACCGTGCGTAGCCGACTATTCAATCCCAACGATTGAGCAAATACGTGAGCAGTACGGCACCAGCGTCATAGGTGATTTGGAAGTCATGCTTGAAAATCAAAGCATACATGAGAAGCTAGCTTGGGCAGAGTCAGACAATAACCTGGACAGTCTGTCGCATGCTCAAGAATGCGTCCCGCCCACAGTGTGCCACGAGTTTCACGCCGCGCGTCTGTTTCTTTCTCACTTTGGTTTTCTTAATTTTGAGGTCAGGAATCCGCAAAATCCAAATGAGTCTTTGGGAACGCCGCCACAAAGACCACTAATCGTACTTGACACGAAAGCTAGCGCTTTTGCAGCAGATTTAGATAACCTGGATAAACTTACCGCTCGCACACATGATACTGTTTATGTGTTCTACGTAAAAGTAAGATGCAATTCACCCAGGTCTTTATATCAGCATAATTTATTTAACATTATCATTGTCCTCTTCAGGCGGGTCAGACAAGTGCACAACAAATCATTGGTAACATGGCAGAGGATCAAACGTATGACGCGCATTTTGCCAACATGCTGCAGACTTTGGGTTGGCCAGTTCAGGTGGCTGATCACTCGGGATGGACTGGTTTTGTTCACAATTCCTGGTCATTGAAAAGCACATCGGAATCGACAGATCGGAATCAACCAAATGTATCTAGCGAATTTATCTATAATGGCGCACAACGCGTGCTTTACTGGGCAGATGTATCCGCTGAAATCGCTTTTGTAGTACCCAATGCTTGGAATATGCATTATAATAGTGATATGGACAGTTGCAGCCTGTCCAGCAATAGCAGCGAGCAGAGCACGGCAAGCAATGTCTGGACACGCGGAGAGGATACTGGGCCATTAAAGTCCAAGCCAAGAAATTTAAGCTTAGAGCTTGACATTGGTAGCCGCAACAAGGAACCAATACCACCTACACGGCGAAAGGGAACTGTTTCCAAGCCTGCTGTGCTCGCTCAAGCTCCAACAAAGATATTTCTTGTATGGCTGGAGAGCTTTGAAGATTATTTGAATTTTCCGGTCGAAGACCTGCTGACTTACGCACGCACAGGCGAAGAGCTACAATCGACGCAAATGTCAAGAGCAGCGGACTGCTATGTGATTTTTGTACATTCTCTGCAGTCGGGTTTGCTGCGAGTGAAACTACTGGGACCACCTGGTCGCATGAGCTTTGCCACACCACTTGTTGACGGCATGGTGCTCAGTCGTCGTGTTGTCGGCAACTTGGTTCGTCAAACAGCGCTAAACATATCGCGGCGTAGACGTTTAGATAATGACAAGTAAGCATGACTTGAAATTAGTAACTTGCAGTAAGTACAATGCTAACTATTTGTTTACTATCTGCAGTTACCAACCGCCGCACGTGCGACGTCGTTTGAAAGTACAGGACATAGTCCATAAGTACAAGATGGATTTAACCGAGGCAGAGCTTTTGGCGCACTTGTTTCACCGCTCTATTTAAATTAATTCGATTAACAATATTTTACTGGTATTGGCATTATATTAAATACATTTAAATGTATTAAGCTAAAAAAAAACCAACGTAGTTAGGTTTTAAATGCACCACAAACAATCAAACAAGTTTTTTTTAAATTATAAAAAATTACACTTTTTTCGACCAGCCAACAGCGCCCACATACTAACCTGTTGCGATTAAAATATTTACCCAAAGTGCAAATTCCGTATTGAGAGTACGAGTATGCTACGTATACGAGTATGGCTGAAGCTATTTTTGACTACGACAGCAACAAAAGGCTTTTTCGGCTCAAACGATAAAAAAAAGACTAGAATCGGACTTGGGTGCATGCCGCTTCTACCATTTTAATTGACTTTTAACGCGACGGCCGCTGATTCCTGGTTTCTCGCTATATGTCTGCCCGCTTAGCCAAACCACTGCGTATAAGTTTAGCAAACACGCGTTGTTTCTCAATAGGCAATGTCATTTGTAATGTAGTGGCTAAGGCAACGAACTTGTCATCTTCAATGTTATAAACAAGGTTACTAACTGACCCACAAATTAACCAAATTTTAAAGTAAAAAGAAATCTTAAATACATATATACATTCTACAACTATAGCTCCCTTACTCAAGAATAGTAGAAATAGTCTCCTTTTAGTGTTCCTCGAACACGCATGCTGGCATATTAGTTCACACTAACACTGCAGCAAAAGTAAACCAATCACCGAAAAAAGTATAAAAGGAGGAATCTACAAGCACAACAACAACAGCGGTAAAGTAAACGACAACTAACCATAAGAAAAATGACCAGCGATAATTTTAATTTAAAACCAGTTTCTATGCTAAACGAAAATTCAGCGACGCTGCCGATGTCCAAAAGCAGCGATCAAGGAATCGAGAAGTGGCAAACTAAACAATAAAAAATTATCAATAAGAGACAAAACTCATGAAGAGAGTATTCACTATAGAATGAGAGAGAACAGAACAAAAACAGTCACAGAAATAGAGCTTGGCCAAAGCAAAAGAATTTCTTGTTTCCTAAAGACAGGAGAGACTGAGTCACGGCAAACACTGAAACCGAGTGAATACGCTCACAGCCAATAGCGTCAACCATATAAGCAACAAGTGAAGCGTTGGCTATAGGACCAGCAATAGCCGCCGAGTAATTCTTATATTCTTATTCTTATTCTTCTTGTGTGCGAGTTGCCGGTGGCAATTGAATCTTGTCGGTCTGGCTATCGCACATAAATGCTGCGGAACACAGCTCTCGCAAAGTCTGTGTCAAGATATCTCAGCGAGAGCAAGACAAGCAAGAGAGTTCTGCAGCTAGTAGAGTTTTCGAACAAGAAAATGAAAAACGAAACTGCAACAAGTGAAAAATATGTTGCAGTCGACGGCAATGCAGCGGCAACTTACTCTGCTCACCGTTCAGTGTTTGGTGCTTGCTCCTAGCATTGTCTGTCTATGCGCTTGCGCATGCGATACAACAGGTAGAAGGCTGGATCTAGGGGCAAGCAAGGAGATTGAAGGTGGAAAAGGTACAATAACAACAAAACAAGATACCACATTTGGTTCGTTTATGACAAGAGCAAGAGAGCCATTCTCTCTCATTGTGCTTCTCCAGTTTAGCTGTGGCTCAGTCGGATTGTCCGTCCTTACCTCTCTCGGTGTGGCCTAAACCTGTCAAGCGACTTTTCGAAGCCAGGTTGCTGCCACTATGATCATAATTTTGTGTGTTTTGTGCTGCTGCCTGCGTTTGAGTTGCAAGTTCTTCTCGCAACTCTTAGGCATTCAGTTACGTTGCGACCACAGAGCGAGTGGCAGTTGGCTAAGTTGTAGCTGGAAAACGGGTCCGCGTACAACAAAGTCTTCACAAAAGTGAAGGTGCGTCGGATGTTCAAATTTCATTCGTTCGTTGGTTTGATCATACAAATACGGTTAGCCACTCTAATGCCCTGTGCCCCACTGTTAGTGTGTATCTGTATACGCGTGTGTTTGTGAATGTGATACATATTTCACAAATAATTAATGTATAAATATTATGCATAGAAATAAAAATTCCTAATAATCGCTGATAGATTAAGTGCGGCCAACACTACGTATGAGCAACACGCTCACCAACTGGTCTTGTGGCCTGGTCTGTTTGTATATGTGTGTTTGTCGTTGTAGTTTTTAGTGAAAAATTCCAACAACGTTGCAGCCCGCACTGCAGTGCAGCTACAATAAAAGAGCACAAATGAAGCAAAACACGTTTTGTTGAAAAAAATGCTGCGTCTGTTGTGGCTTCTGACGATGTTGCATTTCTGTGTTCATATGTGCGCGTGTCGGATTTATACAATATACCAATACCAAGATCAGGGCAACTATCATAATACCCATTTTAAAATGTGAACTTAAATGGTAGGTATTTTTATTCATCAAAAAAAAAAAAAAAAAAATCTGTTGTTCATTTCCATTGCCCAAAAGGCCTAACTAGCAAGAAATCACAATAAATTTGTGAAAAATCAACTAGCCTTGCAAGTGTTTGCCTAAAGAATTTCGCATGTATTTCTCTCCGTTCGGTTCTCTTTCTGTTAGATTTGCACTCTCTCTCCATCGCTTTTGTTCTCTTGATGCGGGTAAAAGTAAAAAACTTATAAGACAATCTTGAAAATGGCGAATGTATGGTATGTGTGGTAAAGCAGCTTGTCTGAGGGGCGCACTGTGAGGGAAAAAGCTAAGCTCTGGAAACTAATGGAACGACAAAGCAAACTTAGAAACTCAAACAAGATTAATTGTTTAAATATTATAAAGCAACGGTAACGTAGGCAGCAAGTTTTTATTGTAATCTTTGGGTTCTTTGTTGTATGAGGAGGCTGACACTGTTTGTTGCTCGGAGTTGAGCTGAGATTGAAACGCCCAGCGTTTGATGCTGTCACGTAATACTTTAAATTGTGTTGTTGGCGTCGTTAGAGACATATAAGAAAGAAAGAAACATCGACGGTAAAAAGAAATACCTTTTCTCTACCAAGTAAATAATCTTGTGCCTTTTCTCTGACGCCACGTCTCTCTTTCTCTCTTTGAATCGCTTGATCTCGCTCTCTCCTTATTTCTCTCTGCCTGCCTATGTACAACACAGCATTTGAAGCATAGTCTCTGCTCAAAAGCGAAATGTAAATGATTATGGAAATATGAAAACACGTTTTTTTAGTCTTTTCCCAACTTTTCTAAGTTGTAATTCGATAAGTACAAGTATAGATATTAATGTATGTATATAAATATATGTATGTACATATGTATATATGTATGCCGTATGTACAACCAATTTTGTAGGCGCCTGTGCCTCTGACTAAAGCGCATTATTTCTATTCGGTTATTGTTCATAGTACGATTATTCCTTTACCATATGGCCAAAACTCAAGCAAATACGACAACAAAATTCGATCTATACCTCCTTACTTTAGCTCGTATTAGCAATGCAAATTATATACACAGATATTGTATTTGGGAGCTCTTAAAAATAGTTCGCATAACCCTCTTAAATGTTATGCATATTGAAATTACTTAAGAATTTTGATTATAAAATATTTTTAAACAAAGTTCATTTGATAAAATTGAGTAGTCTCATATATATTAGTCATGCAAGCAGCACACAATTGAAAATTTACGTAAAACACTCACGCAGGCAGAATTTGTATATTTGTTCGTTTCATTCACATAAATATGTTCGTAGCCATATATGTATGTATGTAATACGAAACACTAATGTGTCTATGATTGAAATGAAGCAACAAAAGAATATCAAAACGAAGACAAAAAACAACTAACAATACTTTTAGAACAGGTAGATTTTAAAGATTAATGAACGGGTTCGGTTTCAAAAGCTTTCGACGAATACAACCTATCTAGGGTAACAAATTTACGATGGATGAATCTTCTGTGCTTCAATGCTGTATCGCCCAACCCGCATAATAGGCAAGAAAAATAATACTGACGCATAGTAATCCGAAGAGTGGATGCCTTCAGCGCATATTTGAACTAATTTATGTTTTTAGTAAATCTATAGATTCAAATTCAGGAAAGGGTATTAAATTATTCCCATTGGTTGCGCTGTATACTTTTGCTGTTAGAATGTGTTGTTTTTAAAGAATTTATAGAATAAGTTAATTTGTGTGAGTGTGTATATACCATTATCTATACTATATGCGAGAATGCATCTCTCTATTTTAAATCAGAAATCACCTTCATTTGGTGGTGTTTAAAGTTTTATAATAGTAAAATCATTAATTTAGTCAAACGCTGAAACGCATGGTATTAATGGAAATTTTGACTTTATATTTTGTTATTTACTGAATCTTTGGCGTGGGATTTCATTTCAAATGGTCTTTAACTCTTTAACTCTAATACAAAACCATAATACCACTGCGGAAAAGTTGGTAATGTTATGCTCAACGAAGTATGAAATAGTCCATTGTATGAGTGAGTGATAAATTGTTAATTGAACATGTTAACACGTTATTTAAACAATTATTTCAAAAGTAGGTGTGAAGCAATTCAGAGATTGTGAGCAAAGGGCATATTAACGCATGCTATAAATTATTTATAATATATATTATTTACTAAATTGTCAGTGTATAGATTAATTCGACATTGTTTTTATAATCTTAAACAAAAGTAAGCAAATTCATTATTTACCCAATCTTTTAACCAATTGTATATTATGTAAACCACATTTACGGAAATGAGGCATTTTAAATGATTTATTCTCAACCTATAATTACTTGTATTCTACTTGTACAAATGTCTGTAATTTTGTAGACTTTTTAACTGCAAATTTGTATTTTTTTATTTAATTTATGTTTAACATGTTTTTTTTCTTTCTTGCAGCTGACTATGAAGATTTGAAATGAACTAAAAACATGACGTGTTGTAAGTTAAATACAAATTGTCAAGAAGTAAAAGAAGAACAACAGAAAATAGCTAATGACATTGCAAAGTAAGCAATCAAGTTAATGAAAGAAAATCTGCGAATCTCACCAAGACCCTTAAGGTTGTCAGAGAAGATGCGCTCGTTTCCCTCGATCCACCAAAAAAATATATGGGGGATCCTTTTGCACCTAATCGTGCTAGCCAATTGTTGGCATGTCACCTTTCAAGTGTCAGAGGAAACGAGGGCTGCAGTGGAATTCCCGGCTGCTCGTGGACGCAGTTACGCGACAACATATGAACAATATGCTGCATTTCCGAGGCGTCGAAGCTCGTCACCGGCGGGCGAGATGCAGTCACGTGCCGTCGATACTAGTGCAGACTTTGAAGTATTCGAAGGACAACCTCGAGGGACACTTGTTGGATTTATTCCAACAAAGCCTAAATTTACCTATCGCTTCAATGAACCACCACGCGAGTTTACATTGGATCAAATAACGGGGGAAGTTAAGACAAATGCTGTGCTGGATCGAGAAGGAATGCGCAGTCACTACGATCTTGTTGTGCTGTCTTCACAGCCAACATATCCCATAGAAGTGCGCATTAAAGTGCTCGACATCAATGATAATTCGCCAGAGTTTCCCGAACCTAGCATTGCAGTTTCTTTTTCAGAAAGTGCTGTGACGGGAACACGTCTGCTCCTTGATGCGGCCACGGATGCAGACATCGGAGAGAACGGAGTGACAGACCATTACGATATAGTGGCTGGCAATGTGGACAACAAATTTCGCTTGGTTACCACAACCAATCCTAGTGGAGATACTTCTTATTTGCATTTGGAGACTACTGGCAATCTTGACCGAGAATCACGTGGCAGCTATCAATTAAACATATCGGCCAGTGATGGTGGTTCTCCACCCCGACTGGGCTTCCTTCAAGTCAACGTCACTATACTTGACGTTAACGACAATCCCCCCATTTTCGATCACAGCGATTACAGTGTAACACTAAATGAAACAGTCATGCCAGGATCGCCAGTTTTACAGGTTATGGCGTCTGACAACGATCTGGGTGATAATAGTAAACTTACCTACTATTTGGCTGAAACTGAACATCAATTCACTGTTAACCCTGAGACGGGTGTTATTTCGACTACAGAACGTTTAAATTGTCCTCAACAAACCAGCGAGCAATTAAGAGAGACTGTGAGCAAGGGTCATGCCCAGAAAAGTTGTGTTTTTACAGTTTTTGCGCGTGATCATGGCTCGCCTCGTCAAGATGGGCGCACTTATGTGACTGTCAATCTAGTTGACACCAACGATCACGATCCCATCATACGCTTCCAGTACTTTCCGCCCACAGGCAACGTAGCTACCGTCGATGAGAACGCCAGCAATGGAACAGTTGTGGCCGCTGTGTCAGTGATTGATTCTGACGATGGACTCAATGGAGAGACCACCACTCGTATTGTCTCTGGGAATGAGCTACATCACTTCCGATTGGAAAAGACGCCCCTCTTCCACATTGTCCGCGTAAATGGAATCCTTGATCGCGAGGAGATTAGCAAATACAATCTAACTGTTGTAGCCTCAGACAAGGGAACGCCGGAACGAACAACGATCGCATATCTTATCATTGATGTCAACGATGTTAACGATCATGAGCCAGTGTTCGAAAAGTCGGAATATGCTGCTGTGCTCAGCGAACTTACGCCAAAGGGCAGCTTTGTTGCCTCCATCGTGGCCACAGACGAAGACACAGGTGTAAATGCACAAGTTTACTACGAAATTCTGTCGGGAAACGAGCTCAAGTGGTTCAACATTGACACTGCAACAGGTCTGATTGTAACCGCCGGGCCATTGGACAGAGAGGTCCAGGGTAGTGTGGAGCTAAGCATCTCTGCACGTGATGGCGGGCCAAATCCCAAGTTTGCGTATACTCAGCTGAAGGTCACCATACTTGATGAGAACGATGAAGCACCACACTTTAGCCAGCAAGAACTAGACATTGTCCTAAGCGAGGATGTTGCCCCTCAATCTCTGGTCGCCTTATTATCGGCCTCTGACAATGACCAGGGCACGAATGGCTCGGTTACATATTCGTTGGCGCCAAGTGTGGAGCAGCTATACCCACAGCAATTTGCGATCGACTCCATAACGGGCCAATTAATGACGCGCCGAACTCTTGATCGTGAGACAATGGCGAATTATGAAATTTTTGTGATTGCACGCGATCAGGGCGCACCGGTTCCACAATCTGCCACAGCTACTGTACACCTCACTGTTGCCGATGTCAACGATAATAATCCCGAGTTCTATCCCAAGCATTACATCTACACACTACAAGACGGCAACTCAGATAATAAGAAAGGAAGTATACAAGCTCTACTGAATGTCACGGCCACTGATCGCGACGAGGGTGATAATGCCTTAATTACATACAGCTTGGAATCTGGTGGCGAGGATGTGTTTGATATCGATCCATCCACAGGCGCTGTTATTTTTAAGCTCCATGGCAACAACATGAAAAAGTCCTATTACAGTCTGCGCATCTCTGCTCGAGATGCTGGACAGCGGCGAAGCACAACTGATGCCATTGTGGAAATTGTATTGGAATCGCAAACTGAACTATTGGATTTTAATTCGCAAAAAGCATACGATTTTCAAATAGTTGAGGATGCGAATCAGAAATCCGCAAAAGTTGGACGGGAAGTGGGTATTGCACAAGTGAAAAGTTCAAATGCAGCCGCAGCCATCGAATACATGATTATTTATGGTGACAAGGCAGAGAACTTTGCGATAGACCATCACAGTGGTCGCATATCCACATTACGCCCAATTGATCGAGAAATGCAGTCGCAGTATCAGTTAACTGTTATCGCTCGCAGCACGTCTCAACGCCGTTTCGCCTACGGAAAATGTAACATTCATATAACAATACTCGACTTGAATGATAATGCGCCCAGTTTTGTACAAGAACGAGATGCGGAGGCTTCTATTTGGCTGCCTGAAAATACGGCTGCAGGACAGGAAATCTTTTTGTCTCGCGCACGGGATCGTGATGCTGGTGTGAATAGCCGTATTAGTTACAACCTGACCTATAATCCTGACCAACAATTTCGCATCAATCCAACAACAGGAGTTCTCTACTTGCAAAAGCCAATACGTGCAGACCCTGGAACTGTATTGCAAGTCGAGATTATGGCCACAGATGGTGGTTTGCCATCGCTAAGCAGTAAGCTTAGACTGCCTGTTCATGTTACTGACGTCAATGATCACACACCCGTCTTTGACCACACATCTTATGAGACTTCGCTCTTGGAGACAACAAAAGTCAATTCCCGTTTCTTTGCCTTAGCAGCATCGGATAATGATCTGGGCGCTAATGGTCGTATTTCCTATGAGATTATCGAAGGAAATTCCGATCGTAAATTTGGCGTTTTTCCTGACGGATATCTATTTGTTCGTGCTCCTCTAGATCGGGAGGAGCGCGACTATTACGCACTCACAGTTTCCTGCAATGACGCAGGTGTTCCACAACGATCTTCTGTGGTGCCTGTAGTCATCCACGTCATAGATGAGAATGACAATCCACCGCAGTTTACCAACAGTACATTCACTTTTCATATTCCCGAGAATGCGCCGCCAGATACATTTGTTGGCAAGCTTACTGCTGTCGATCGCGATATTGGCAGAAACGCAGAATTAAGTTATAGTGTCCTAGTGACCTCCCAGGATTTTGCCATAGATAAGCATAATGGATTTATAAAAACACTGCGACCATTTGATCGCGAGGCTCTAGTTCACAACGCTCGAGGTGTGGATAACGCCGACGAAGAAGAGCGCAATATAAACAACGGTGCTTCTAACTATTTATTATTGGAGGCCATGGTAACGGATAATGGTAGCCCGCCTCTGCACGATAAGGTCAAGATCAAAGTAATTGTTACAGATGTTAATGATAATCCGCCAGAATTTTTGCGAGCTCCATACCAAGTAACCATTTCCGAAGAAGCTCCTGAGGGCACTCATATTATGCACGTCTTTACTCAGGACGCAGATGAAGGTCTCAATGGTGATGTATTTTATACCTTGTCTTCGGGAAATGAAGGAAACCAATTCAACTTAGATAGCGCTACAGGACAGCTAAGTCTGGCACGCAAACTGGATCGGGAATCGCAAGAGGTCCATCACTTAACTGTTACAGCGCGAGATGCGGCATTGAAGCATCCTCTCAGCTCTACTGCCAATATCACAATTACAGTATTAGATGATAATGATAATGCGCCGGAGTTTACGCAGTCGAGCAGTGAGATATCCGTATTGGAAACTAGTCTCAGTGGCACTGAGCTAATGCGATTTCGGGCAAGCGACGCCGATCAGGGAGTTAATAGTCAGGTGGTATTCAGTATTACGGCGGGCAATCGAAGGGATACATTTCACATTGATAGCATTAGCGGAAGTTTATATTTGCACAAGCCACTAGACTATGAGGATATCACCAACTACACTCTCAACATAACTGCCTCAGATTGTGGTATACCACCTCTGTCAACAACGGTGCTATACAACGTTATTGTTGTGGATGCCAACGACAATCCGCCGATATTTCCGAGCACTGCAATTGTGCGACAGATCAAAGAAGGCATACCACTAAAAACACCTATTGTCACTGTTGTTGCTGACGATCCGGACTCAGGTCTGAATGGAAAAGTAACATATGTTATCAGCAGGCAAGAACCAGAGCTGACAGGCGGGCGGCACTTTGAAATCAACACGCAGACGGGCGTCATCTATACACTGCGTGAAATTGATCGTGAATCCATAGATAACTTTCGATTAACAGTTGTAGCCACGGATCAGGCGCAGCCCCCGGATCGTCAGCTGTCCACCGAAAAGTTGATCACAGTTATAGTCGAAGACATCAACGACAACGCTCCAATCTTTGTATCCATGAATGCTGCTATTTTACCAATCCTGCCCAATGCGACAATGCAATCTAAAAGCAATGTCGGCTATGTAATGCAGGTGCTAGCTCGGGACGCAGATTCCTCGAGCAACGGTCTGGTAACTTATGATATCGTTAGCGGCCATCAAGAACTGTTTCATTTACAACGTAATACGGGGGTTATAACACTTGGTCAGGCTATTAACATACAGGACAACTTCGAAGTGCGCTACCAATTGACTTTAAAGGCAACAGACGAGGCAAGTGGTGAACGCAAGAGCACTGAGACTTATATAACAATTATAACGCCCGGCCCAGGCACTGGTCGGGACGATGAGCCAGTTTTTGAGAAGCATAACATCTTATTTGGTTCAGTTTATGAGAACGAGCCGATCGGTACAAGTATTTTGACAGTAAATGCCCGACTTGCAGGTGCAGAGATCGAGTACTATGTGACAAATGTGACTGCACCTATCGAATCAACATATGGTCGAGCGAGCCACAATGAAGCACGTGTGCAAGTTGATCGTCTCTTTGACATCGATGCAAAATTGGGAATATTATCAACGGCAGTAGAATTAGACCGAGAAGCTGGGCCCTCAGCCTATGAGGTAGACGTTTATGCTATAACATTGGGTGGAAGACCACGAACCGCATACACAAAGGTAAGTCATTCCACATTATCCATCCAGCATGATAAAAACCAATCAAAAACGTAGTACTGTCAAATTGTCATCATGTTGTGAAATGCAAGAATATTGGTTTGACAAATTGTGGGAATTAATTCTATTTCCTTTTTGATACAAATGTTTTATCCGATAGTTAAAATTGGAATTATATAATACTGCGGGCAAGAATTATTAGTCGTTCATTATTTGTCTATTAGTATTCTTTTCATTGAAAATCATTGTGAGCCTCCATTTACAAAATTTAAAATTTTCCTAAAAGTGCGCATCTTCATAGCAAATTTGATTACGTCGCTATCTGTATTCCGAAAATAGCATATTTTCTTGACATAAAATGATTTACATGTGTTTAAAATTAAAAAATACGCTTTATAGTTAAATTCTTGTATGTTTCGATTAAGAATTCTTGTTTTGTTTGAGAGTAATATTCTTATTCTTAAAATATTATCTAGTTCCTTTTTTCATATGCATAATTCCATAATATCCGAAGAAGAATATAGCAAAGCCTAAATGAATGTTGTTGTGAATGCTGTTGGGATGGACATTATTAAGCCTGTTTTAAGGGCTTATCAGTAGGATTTGAGGCCGCACTAATGCGCTTTTAATGTCTACTGGAGATATGAAATGTTGATTATAAACAGAAGTAAAAGAGTTTTTGAGATGCGGCCAGCTAAAGAGCACATGGAAAGCATTCGCAAAAGCCTGTTTGCTTGTGTGTATATATGTGGATACCTTAAAATGCAAATCATCAGACAAGTGGAGTATTTCCCCGTGTTTTCTACTCAATGAATACGGCGCGCGGCTAAAAGAATCATTATAGCCAGCAATACCTGTACCAGCCAGTAGGGGATCATATATTTTGAGCAGCAAAAAAACTGCAGCATAAATAGGCCGCAGGGCTAAAATTATAATATATAAGTTTTTTCATTGGCAGTTGGCTTTAATTATAGGCAATGCCCTACCAGGCTCTTCAAGAGGTATTTTAGCTTGCGACACCTAGTTATGCTGGTGTGTAGCGCATACCACTGTCGCAGTCTTTTTGTCAAGACATGCAAAATCTTCGACCTGTTTTCAGGAGATCGACTAAGCGAAGAAATAAGAAGCTCACAACAGTAAACATTGTTGGGTTCTCTGCTCGCCGCACTCACATTCTTACGCACACACACACACTGACGCAATCATACACACTGTCTGGCCCTTCGGCGGACGACTGGCTTGTTATGCGCTTCACAATGTTGATTCCACGCCAGCCCGACACTCGCTGTTTTCTGCTCTCCTCTTAACGTTGGCAGGCAACCATTGGTGTTGCTGGGTCCCTCTCGGCATCCCTGTATCCCCCGCTCCCCCTGCCCCCTGCCACATGACATGCACTGTATGTATATGCGTAGGTATGCCAGCAATGTACGCATGCAAATGTGTATACGAGTAGTTCCAGTTCTGAGCAGCTTAGCTTCTTGAAAGCATCGTTTGTACCATCGAAGGTATGTATAAGTGCATACATATAGAGGCACAAATTCACACACATCTCACATATATATGAATCTTCAGCTTGCGTGCTAAAGGTATTTCAATCAATTTTATTGTTTCTTTGATTTAAAACGATTGTCATGTTTTTTTCGGGACTTGCTTTAATTTTAAAAATATGTATAACCTGTCTGCAGAGAACTACCATTGCAATGAATTGAAATATATTGTAATACGCCTCACCCTATAAGGGAAACTGGTAAATATAAATGTAACATAAAAAGAGCCTGTAAGTGATTATTATTATACCATTATGCATTTTGCATGATTTTATAGTAATAATTAAATAGTCAACCATTTGTAACAACTTTAAAAATTAGACTACGTGAACGAAAAATATAAGAAATTTTATGCTTAATAATGAAGTTTTTTAAATTCATTGGTAATAGGTTTCACTGAATAAAAAACTGTGCATTATATACAAAAAATTGTGATATAAATGTAAATAAAAATTATTCACTTTAAACTATACTAGAATACTCTACAGACTACGAGGAATTTATTTATAAATCAAACCTTTTTTATTATTTCTTATAAATTTATTTTAATTTCATTTAATTTTTTTTAAGTGCTTTATTATGTCTATCATCATCGACTTTGCATGAATAGAACCAAAATCGCTCTAAAATATTTTCAAAGTTTTAGGAGAAAAAAAAACAATTTAATTTTTTTCTGCACAGACTACACAAAAGACCCCTGTTACTGGAAACAGTACAAAGGAGAAAAAATTCATTGTTCATTTATTTCAATTTACATAAAGTGTTTTATACTACTTAATCTTCAGAAATATTGAATTTTGCATACTTTGAAATGTAGAAATCATTGCAATATAGAATTTGTTTTAAATTGGATTTAAATAAGCATCTTTAATATTCTACACTTGTAGGTCAAAGTAACTGTTCTGGATAAGAATGACAGCCCGCCTAAATTTCTTGATACACCTTTAATGTACACTGTAAGCGAAGATCTAGAGATCGGCCATACAATAGCAACAATTCGAGCTTCGGATCCTGATCCAGATACAATGGGCAGCATAGTTTTCTCTTTAACAAATGGACACGATGGCAAATTTAACCTGGAATCAACAACTGGAAAACTTAAATTAAAAGATGTGTTGGATCGCGAAGCAAAAAGCAAATACGATGTGCGAGTGCGGGTTAGTGATGGAGTCCAGTACACGGAAACTGATGTAGTCATTCAGGTAAGCATTCATTGCTAACTTCTCAATGGAAACTAATAATTGATTAATCTTAAAGGTGGACGACACCAATGACAATCCGCCCGTTTTTGAGGAGACGGTTTACTCCTTTGATATCCCTGAAAATGCACCACGGGGCTATCAAGTTGGTGAAATTGTGGCCAAAGATGCAGATTTGGCACAAAATGCTCAAGTTTCGTATTCAGTCATTTCTGATTGGGGCAATGATGTATTTAGTTTGAATCCTCAAACCGGGACGCTTACTCTAACCGCCAAATTGGATTACGAAGAAGTACAAATTGTAATTACATTGTATGAGATTATTTCATTACAATATCTATTTTTAACTACTACCAGATACAGCATTACATATTAATTGTACAAGCCCAGGATAATGGTCAGCCTAGTCTATCAACAACCATCACAGTATATTGCAATGTACTTGATTTAAACGATAACACACCGTTATTCGACCCTATGAGCTATTCAAGTGAAATACTTGAAAATGTACCCACAGGCACAGAGGTTGTTACCGTTTCCGCCAAGGACATTGACTCTGGTAAGTCATTCTAAAGTATATACTTCAACCGGAAAATGTATTAATTTTTTTACAGGCAAAAATGGCCTTATTGAGTTTAGTATAACTGGCGGGGATCCGGATAACGAGTTTGAAATCGACAGCAATGGAACTATATCCACTCGTCATCAAATTGATCGTGAGCATCGCAGCTCTTATACCTTAACAATTACTGCGCGCGATTGCGCTGACGAAATTGCCATTTTCAATGATCTTAAGGAAACACAATTGAAGTTGAAATATCGCTCGCCACGACGTTTCTACAGAACACATGAGGAGAATCAGTTTTTGGCGCATCAAAAGCAAGAGCGACTATCCTCCACTGTACAGGTAAGATTGAACGTCAGATACAAATGCAGAAATAGATAGATATAAAACCGGATAAAGTTTAAGAGATTTGTGCCAGTTAAGTGTGTCAGAGCTTAAGTCTGATCTATGGCAAGGTATAATTACAATTTGTATGCTGCTTTGACCCTATTAAAAAAATGAAACTCGTAAAACTAAATCTGGAACTAGTTTCATATTAGATAGATGATTGCGGAAAGCGCAACATTATGTAGTTCACAACAGATTTTCTAATCTTAATTTCTTTTCTTACGATTTACAACAGGTAACCGTACTTATCAAAGACATCAACGACGAAGTGCCCATATTTATATCCGCAAACAAGACTGCTGTAATGGAAAATGTGGCCATCAACACGGTAGTATTTACTGTGAAAGCTATCGACAATGATGAAGGACGCAATGGTTATATTGATTATTTCATCGAAGAGTCTGGAGCAATTGGCGATTATATTGGAGCAAAGTCTCTGCCATTTACTTTAAACCCTACTGATGGAGTGTTACGCGTTGCTGATGCGCTGGATCGTGAAATACACAATAACTATGTTTTGAATATAACAGCTCGAGATCGTGGCGATCCACCCCAGACTACGCATTCGCAGTTAACGATAAAAATACTGGATGAGAATGATAATATTCCAGTTTTCGATCCAAAGCAGTATTCAGCATCGGTCGCTGAGAATGCTAGCATTGGTGCCATGGTTCTCCAAGTGTCTGCCACAGATATGGACGAAGGTGATAACGGCCGTGTTCGATACTCTATCTTCGAAGGAGATCAGAATCGTGACTTCAGCATTAGCGAAGATACTGGCGTTGTTCGAGTGGCAAAGAATTTGAACTACGAACGTAAATCACGATACGTATTGACGGTGCGTGCTGAGGATTGTGGTGACCAGGAGAGTGCAAGTGATACTGCTGAGCTGATAATCAGCATTATAGACATTAACGATAATCGCCCAACTTTTCTTGATTCCCCTTACATTGCTCGAGTAATGGAGAACACTTTGCCACCCAATGATGGATATCTACTCACTGTTAAAGCTTATGATGCTGACACACCTCCACTCAATTCGCAAGTAAGATACTTTCTAAAGGACGGCAATGTCGATCTATTTCGCATTAATGCTTCAACAGGTGAAATAGTTCTACTAAGAACTTTGGATCGTGAGTTGCAGAGCGAGTACATTTTAACACTTGTGGCGATGGACACTGGATCCCCGCCATTGTCTAATACTGGCATTGTCAGAGTTGAAGTTCAGGATATCAACGACAATGATCCTGTGTTTGAGCTGCAACATTATCAGGCGATCATTCAGGAAAATGTTTCCATTGGATCCTTAGTTCTCCTTGTTAATGCTACTGACAAAGACACTGGACCAAATGCCCAGATTCGTTTCAATTTACTGGGAGAACATATGTCGCATTTTCATATTGATAGTGACACTGGAGAAATTGTCACGGCAGTGGTCTTGGATCGAGAGACCATAAGTGTGTATCATCTAACACTTATGGCGCAGGACAGTTCTATTACCGAACCTCGAGCAACATCTGTGAATCTAACAATACTTGTGGCAGACACCAATGATAATTCTCCTAAGTTCGAGGCGAGTACTTTCAATGTTGTCGTGTCGGACAAAATACAAATAGGTGAATTTGTTTTTGGGGCCAGAGCTACGGATTCTGATGAGGGGTTGAATGCAAAGGTCATTTACAATATAAGCGGAAAGGATCAGCAGTATTTCGATGTACATCCCACAACAGGTGTCATTCGCTCAAAGTTGGACCTGGCACACATGAAAAAACCCTACGTTGACGTCATTTACAACTTAAACATTCATGCGACCGATCAAGGAATTATGCCACGCAGTTCCACAGCTGAGCTCACAGTGCAAATGCGTCCTGGTGAACAGTTTCCCATATATTCGTATCTGCCCATCACACAATTTACGTTACCTGAGGATGTTCAACCTGGCAAATTAATTGCCAGGTTAAATGCTTCATCGCCAAAGAAGGGATCCGTAGCCAATATTAGGTATAAAATTGCAGGTGGTAATATGGCACAAGCCGCAGTAATTGATCCAATAAGCGGGGTGCTCAGTGTTGGATCCGATGGACTCGATTACGAGTTGGCTCATCAATACGAGCTGTGGATCGAAGCAGCTGACTCTGATAATCCAAGTCTGCATACTGTCACGTTGCTCAAAATTAATGTAACCGATGCCAACGATAATCCTCCTGTTATGGAGAAACTTGTATATAACAGCGAGGTAATGGAGGAGGAATCGCCGCCACAGTTAATCGCAACCGTCAAAGCCAATGACAAGGATTCTGGTGACAATGGGGAAGTCAGTTATCGCTTAAAAACTGATTACAATGGCACATTTGAAATTTTCCATTCCGGAGAAATATATACAACTATGCGACTAGATCGAGAGGAGCTCAGTGATTACGCTCTGGTTGTTGAGGCTGTTGATCAGGGAGTGCCTCAGTTAACGGGAACAGCAAGCGTATTGCTCCATTTGCTCGACAAGAATGACAATCCGCCGAAGTTTACACGTCTCTACTCGCTTAATGTCACGGAAAATACAGAAATTGGCAGTTTCGTCCTAAGTGTATCTTCTTCGGACCTTGACTTGGGCGAGAATGCACACGCCACATACTCATTCAGTTCGAACACTGGCGACAAGTTTAAAATAGATGCACAAAGTGGCAACATTACTGTAACGGGACAAATTGACCGTGAACAGCAGGATGAATATATTCTCAAAGTAGTGGCCTCCGATGGCGCCTGGGCTGCCGAAACACCGATCACAATTAGCATCCAGGATCAAAACGATAATGCACCCGAGTTCGAGCACAGTTTTTACAGCTTCAATTTCCCAGAGTTGCAGAATGCCGGCTCATTTGTGGGCCAAATCATAGCGACAGATCGAGATAAGCAAGGACCAAATTCTGTTATCTCGTACTCGTTACAATCGCCATCGCCCATATTTAGTGTCGATCCCGCCACGGGGAAGATATTCAGCAAAACTAAAATTCAATATAAACACTCGCAGTATACTAGTTCACCAGAGAACATGTTTGCACTAAACATTCTAGCCACCGACAATGGAAAGCCCCCTCTGTACTCTGAGTGCTTGATTAACATCAACATTGTTGACGCCAACAACAATGCACCCAAGTTCGAGAAGGGTGAATATTTAGCGCCATTGCCAGAGCACGCCAAGCAGGGACAGCGTGTGGTTAGAGTTCGAGCCAATGATGACAATGATTTCGGCGTAAATGCAGAGATCGATTATGCTTTAGTTAGCTCCAATATGAGCTCATTCTTTGCCATCAACAAACACAATGGTTGGATAAGTTTGAAAAAAGAAATTGGGGTTGAACCCAATACACGATTTGAGTTCATGGTCCGAGCCATTGATCGTGGTGTGCCACCACAATCAGACGAGTCGCGTGTCATTGTAATTGTCACCGATGAGAATCGACATATTCCTGAATTTAGTGCACTCAGTTACCAGGTGATTGTGCCCGAAAATGAGCCGATTGGGTCCACAATACTGACGGTTACTGCCACCGATAAGGACAGTGGACCAAATGGCATGTTGCGATACGCCATCTCTGGTGGCAACGACCGAGAGGATTTTAGTGTCAACGATCAAACTGGGGCTATTACGATCATGAAGTCATTAGACTATGATTTGCTGCAGGGCTACCATTTAAACATCACTGTCAAAGACTTGGGATACAAGGCGCTGTCTGCTGTGGCCATGCTGACGATTATATTGACTGATGTAAACGACAATCCACCGATCTTCAATCAATCGGATTATCATGGTTATATAGCAGAAAATCAGCCAGTGGGTGCTAACGTATTCCAGGCCCATGCTACGGACAAGGATTCGCCCAAGAATGCCATCATTCACTATTCATTCGTCGCCAGCGATACAGATCATCATTTCTTTACCATCGATACCAAAAGCGGAACTATTCAATCTGCAACAAGTTTCGATTTTGAAGAGCGCCGCACTTACACGGTGCATATCAAGGCCAGAAATCCCGACTCGACTATGGAGAATTATGCTGTGCTGCATGTTCATATCCTGGGCGTCAATGAATTCTATCCAAAGTTCTTGCAACCTGTTTTTCACTTTGATGTCTCGGAATCTTCAATGGTGGGTACTGCCGTGGGATCAGTGCAGGCCACGGACAAAGACAGCGGTGAGGATGGACGCATCTACTACTTCTTGGTTGGCTCTAGTAATGACAAAGGATTTAGCATCAATGCGGACACTGGTTTACTACACGTGACAAGGAATTTAGATCGTGAGACGCAGAACCGTGTGGTGCTTATGGTGATGGCGAAGAACTACGGCAGTATACGCGGTAATGATACGGACGAAGCGCAAGTGATAATATCTATACAGGATGGTAACGATCCCCCCGAGTTTGTGAAGCACTACTACACATCAACCATATTAGAGTCTGTGCCAGTCGGGACTATGGTGACCGCAGTCAAGGCCGTAGATAAGGACGTGCGTCCGCAGAATAATCAATTCAGCTACTCAATTATCAATGGCAACCTTAAACAAAGCTTTAAAATTAACGAAGAAAATGGTGAGATAAGCACAGCTGCCTTGCTAGATCGAGAGGAAATATCGCGCTATAATTTAGTTATTGGGGCTATCGATATGGGATTGCCGCCTCAAACTGGCACGGCAACAGTGCGCATTGACTTGGCCGACATCAACGACAATGGGCCGACATTCAGCGCTGAAGGTCTGCTGGGCTATATATCAGAAAACGAGCCAGCAGGCACAACAATAATGACACTGACAGCTAGCGATCCAGACTTGCCCGAGAATGGCGCTCCTTTCAGTTATAAAATTGTGGGCGGCAAGCACAAGTCCTGGTTGAGTGTCGACAAATATACGGGCCTTGTGAAGTCTACAGCCATTTACGATCGCGAAGCAACTCCAACTCTAGAGGCTGTTATTGAAACGGAGGATAGTGGTACTCCCAAGCAGCGCTCCCAACATAAACTCATTATCAAAGTGCTCGATCAGAACGACAACCCATCAACTGCACGCACTGTCCACGTTGCTGTCACAATATTCAACAACGAAGTGCCTGCAAACATAAAGATCGCTGATGTTCATCCCAACGATGTCGATACGGTTGGGGACTATCAGTGTAGTTTGCAGGGCAACGGCCAGCTGGCCATAAAAAGTGGCTGTGATTTATACACAACATCAGTCACTAGTCCAATTCCTTATGCTTATAGTGTCAGGGGTAATGATGGAAAGCACAGCGAAGTTATCTCAAATCTGACTGTCGACTTTGTAAGCTATAATAATTTAACCATAGCCAACACTGTCTCACTGCTCATAAGAAACATCTCTGCTGTACAGTTCCTAAGACAGTATTATCAACCCACCTTGGAATTAGTAAGGTCAAGATTTGCATCTAATGATCAAGTGCTTATTTACAGTCTGATAGATGTGGATACCAACCAGACAAGCAATTCAAATGTCGAAGCACTTCTTGTTGTGCGCACACAGCAAAGCTATAAGCAACCAGCTCACGTTGTGGAACTCTTGCAAGAGAAACGCATTGCTCTCTCGGAGCTGCTACACTCGGAAGTTGTCATCGGCTATGAGCCATGCAATACACCCGATGTATGTGCCAATGGAGGTATTTGCAGTGCAATGATTCGACTATTGGATGCGAACACTTTTAGCATTGTCGATAGTCCGACGCTAATTCTCAGTGGCCCACGCATCGTACACGACTACTCTTGTCAGTGTGCCAAGGGATTTGCTGGCGAACAGTGCGCCAGGAGACAGGATCCCTGCATACCCAATCCGTGCCAAGGACAGGCCCCATGCCGACGAATGGGAAACGATTTTCAATGCGACTGTCCCTCCAATCGTGAAGGCAAACAGTGTCAAAGAGAGCGTAGCGATGTCTGCTGGGGCAAGCCGTGTCGCAATGGCGGTAGTTGTCAACGCAGTCCAGATGGCTCCTCATACTTTTGCCTTTGTCGACCAGGCTATCGTGGCAGTCAGTGTGAGAGTTTGGCTGATACATGTCGCCCAAATCCTTGCCTACATGGCGGCTTATGCGTCAGCTTAAAGCCGAGCTATAAATGCAGTTGTCCTTCTGGCCGTTATGGGCGACATTGTGAGCGATTTAGCTTTGGTTTCGACCCGCTTTCGTTTATGAGTTTCCCCTCTTTGGATCCCACCACAAATGACATTTCCATTGTGTTTGCTACTACCAAATCGACGGCCCTTTTGGTCTACAACTACGGCTTGCAGAGTGGCGGACGTTCCGATTTTTTGGCCATAGAGTTAGTGCAGGGACAAGCGTTCTTTTCATCAGGTGGCTCACGCACTGCAATAAGCACAGCTGTAGCTGGCTTTAATCTCGCCGATGGCAGTTGGCATAAAGTTACAGCCACTCGTAACGGTCGCGTCATGTCGTTAAGCGTGGCAAAGTGCACAGAATCTGGCGAAGTGTGTGCTGAATGCGCCCCAGGAGACTCCAACTGTTATGCAGACGTTGTCGGTCCAGTAGGGTAAGTAAACTACATATGCATAAAGACAGAGAAAGTAATTGAATCCATTCGTTATACAAATTACAAAAAATACGTCGATTTTAATGTCTTGCAACAACTAAATTCGAAATGAACACCAGCATTTTTCTGTCCATGTAGTGGCTTTTATCAGAATTCAATACATCACACGTATATTTTTCTACTTGCAGCTCTCTAAATTTTAACAAAGAACTTCTGCTTATTGGAGGCCTAGCATCTGCCGATCCAGTTCTCGAGCGTCCTGGCCAAATACACAGCGACGATTTTGTTGGTTGTATTCATAGTGTATCGATTAATGGACGGCCCTTAAATCTAAATGCGCCATTGCAACAACATGGCATCACGTCGGGCTGTCATAAACAATCTTGTCAGCCGTCTCTGGCAGCGAAAAGATGTGGCAAGTACGTTGATCAATGCATTGACCGCTGGTCAACTTCGCTGTGTCAATGCGGAAGCCACTTGCAATCGCCCGACTGCGGCGATTCGCTTGTGCCTGTAACTATTAGTGGTGGCAGTTTTCTTGAGTTTAAAATCTCAGAACAATATCGTCGTATGCAACTTCTGGATAGTCTTTACAATGGCAAAAATGTTTGGTCGGCTCGCACAAGACGCCACTCAACTTACAATAATGGTGTCAATACAACGACGCCCTTTTATGAGCCATCGAAGTTACTGAGCGTACTGTTCCGCACCTACAAGTCGCAGGGATTGATCTTGTACGCGGCTACCAATCACATGTACACCTCAATCTCTTTATTTGGTGGCCAGCTTGTTTACTATTCCAAGCATCATCTGTCCATTAATATGTCAGTGTCCACACCTCAGGCGCTGCATGATGGAAAGTGGCACAACATTAGTCTTCACAGTCATAGCCGTACACTGCATCTACTGATAGATGGCCAACAAGTTGGCGATGAATTGGACGTTGCTGGAGTGCATGACTTTCTCGATCCATATCTGACTACACTCAGCGTTGGAGGTGCACTTAATGGCCAGTTAAATGCCGAACCATTTGCGGGCTGCATTGCAAACTTCACAATCAACAATGAACTACAGCCCTTGAATGGAACCGGGAGTATATTCCAACAAGTAAAGCAGCACGGCAAAGTTGAAGTGGGCTGCAGAGGAGCTGACATTGGAGTTGATGCGACCCAAGTTGCCGATCCCTTGAGTATTGGGATTACTCTGGTCATTGTGTTCTTTGTCATACTAGTAGTAGCCATATTTGGCTCGTATATCATCTATCGATTTCGCGGAAAGCAAGAGAAGATTGGCAGTCTTAGCTGTGGCGTACCAGGATTTAAAATCAAACATCCTCCACCAGCTGCTGTGCCACAAAGTCAAGTGGCGGATCATGTCCTAGTACGTAGTATACACGCTAACGAAGTTACTGCAACCGCGACCGATCACATACGTCCACCTGGCCATCATTTGGGTGCACCTGAGCTTATCACTAAGAAGTTCAAGGAGCGCAGTGAATTGCCACCCACAGCGGCAGACCATCCACAACCGCAGCAAAGACCACAAAGGCCGGATATAATTGAGAGGGAAGTTGTTGGCAAAAGCCCGCCGATACGAGAAGATCATCATCTTGCAATTCCACCACTCAATGCACTGCATCCCCTCGATCACGGCAGTTCTGTGGACATGGGCTCTGAGTACCCGGAACATTACGACCTGGAGAACGCCAGTTCGATTGCCCCTTCCGACATTGACATTGTATATCACTATAAGGGATATCGTGAGGCAGGTGGTATGCGCAAGTACAAGGCAACCACACCCCCTGTGGCTGCCTACACCCATCATAAACATCAGAGTACAGCAGCCCAACAGCAGCATCGCCATTCACCCCGTCACGCTGTCAACGCCCCCTTTGTGCCCCGCGTGCCCAATCAGAGCAATCAACCACCACCATCGACATCAACATCTAGAACGCATCAGACTACGCCACTGGCACGCCTTTCGCCTAGCTCGGAGCTAAGCTCACAACAGCCAAGGATTCTAACGCTGCATGATATTTCAGGCAAGCCATTGCAGAGTGCTCTCTTGGCGACCACCTCCAGTTCAGGTGGCGTAGGCAAGGATGCGCTTCATAGTAACAGTGAGCGCAGCCTCAATAGTCCAGTAATGTCTCAAATGTCTGGCCAGAGTTCTAGTGCCAGTCGCCAGAAATCTGTCGCGCCTCCCCAAGCACCTTCGCAAAGTGCAATGGGTCTAACTGCGGAAGATATCGAGAGACTCAATGCTCGGCCAAGAACTTGTAGTCTAGTGTCAACTCTAGATCTATCATCGAGCAGTGAAGCACCAACTCCGCGTGTTTCAGGTGCAGCACTTCATCTGTCGCTGGGCGGGGACGTTGATGCCCATAGCTCAACATCGACAGATGAGAGTGGTAATGATAGTTTCACGTGCTCCGAAATCGAGTATGACAACAATAGCTTAAGTGGCGATGGGAAGTACTCGACTAACAAGAGTATGCTAGACAGTCGAAGTCCTGTGGCTCGAGCACTTAGTGGCGACCCAGCAAGGAACCCAAATGTGGTTAAAACTCCGCCCATTCCACCGCATGCGTATGAAGGATTCGAGTCGTCTTTTCGTGGCTCCCTCAGTACACTAGTTGCAAGTGACGACGATCTGGCTAACCACTTAAGTGGCATATACAGAAAAGCAAGCGGTGCCGCTTCACCATCTGCCACCACTTTGGGTTGGGAGTACTTACTTAATTGGGGGCCTAATTATGAAAACCTAATGGGCGTATTTAAAGACATTGCTGAATTGCCAGACACCAGCCCACAGCAACAACAACAGCAGCAACAGGCAACTCAGCCCGTGTCCACTCTACGCATACCCAATGTACAAAAAGCACCAGAGGAGTATGTGTAAATTACTCTATCTTAGATATCGTATTGTATGTATATTTTTTGTAAAACTTGTCTTCATAAATTTTAAGTATTGCCATTTGATTTGTAATGTTCAACGAACCGCAAGGATGTTTTTATTAATCCGCAGCATAAGTTTTGCACTAATATTTAGCAATTGTAATTATAGTTAAAAACAAACATTGAACACCTTGTATCAAGGTTATTCACATCCTAAGTGCATTTCTACTTTTAAAAATATCAAAATGAGAAGCACTGACTGATTTTTGCATATGCCAGTAAAAATAGTGAGCTAATGCAAACCACAAAAAAACACAACACTCTTAGTTATTAATACTTACAAGTATGTTGTAATATATGTGTGCTATATTACATTAGTTTGAGCTATCATATTTATTGCCATTTAAGTACTTTAAGCAATACTGACGAGCATTTTTACTAAACTGCATTAGTTTGTACAACTTTCGTATAAATGTAAAATACAATAAATAACTACAAGCTATGCATAGTTTTCCTCTAACATTATTTTCAATTACAGGACCAATCTGTTGATTAGTCAAGTCTACACTTTTCACTCGCCACAGGCGCCACTTTGGGGGTTTTTCGAAGAGAGACCCTCCGTGTCTGTGACCTGCGCAGTTAACGTTTCTAATTTTACCGTAAATAAGGGGTAAATCTGCCACTACAAAAACAGACATCAGAGAGCTAAATGTTGCAGTCATTGCTGGCAGCTTGGAAACAACAGAAGCGAACAACTTACTAAAGAACGTAGCCCAGAAGTTCCATTTACATTTCTAGCTACAAATTTTGTTGGTGTTATAGTAAGCAATAATTATTTACGTGAACAAGACAATGCATATTGTGGAGATCCACAAATAGCAGGGGAGAATTAGCAAAAATTCCGTCATGTTCTTTCAGAGAATTTTTGACCGAAAACACATTTCAGATAATGGATATACCGAAAACAATGAAAGTGTCATTTATGATTTGAGTGGCACCAGTGTTGGCATTGACGATACCAAGGATAAAAATAACAATAACAACAAGCAATCAAATTGTACTGAAGGCGCCGACAATAGTGTCTGTGTTAATAATAAAATGCAACAACGCCGCACAGAGCTTACAGTGGGTGCTGTGCAACTAACCCCATTATGGGAACATGTCCTACGTACGCGTCGCTTGCCGGAAGCCACTTGCCCAGCTACAATGTTTGGCGAATTTCATGAACGTCTACAGGATCCAGAATGGCAAGTCCGGCAACATGCGTTACGAGTTCTAGTCGACGTACTTGTGGTGATGAAATCGAAGGCCGACAAGCACAGTAATCATTTCTTAACGGATCTGATCAAAAATCTAGGACATCAAGCGCCAACTGTGCGCAAAGGCGCTTTAGACTGTTTGAGAGTTTATCTTGCAGAGACTGCCATACCCCAGGTGGTCATGTTGCAGATTTTGGACACCGGATTCAGCCAGCAATCTAAATACGATGAGCGCTTAAGCTGTGGAGTCTTGCTGTCACTGCCCGCATTACTTCAATCGATTTTACACACGCCGCAACGTCACTTCATTTTCAAGCACACAATTGAGCACCTAATGCAGCGATTGCAACGCCAACAAGCCCAACAAGAAATTACATTAAAAGTGCTGGTAAAGGTAAGTGACTTGATTGGCATGCAAGAGTTTGAGACCTATATGGAGGATGTGGAGGGTCAGGACGCCGTGGACCTGTATAGGCATTTGTGCAAGGTGTATTTAGTTTCAAATAAGCATACTACTACGTCTACCAATGGCAATGCTGGCGCGTGGCGAGCTATTCCTCGAGAATACACTTGGCGCGGTATTGCTCAAGCTTCTGAGCCAGCATCACTGCAAATTAGCGAAAAGGGAGGCAAAGTGATTATGGAAACAGAAATTAAAATCAACGATGATACCTTAACTATGCGCATCCTCGAAGCAGAGACCGAAACCGAAGAGACGGATAACCCCATTATGGGTACAACTGAGATTGTGTGTCGACCTTTAGCAAGTACCACATCCCAAAGAGATTTAAATGCAGGCATTCTGCAAATTATTAGCGACTCGGAATTGGAAGAAATAGCGGAACCACCGTCTAACAGTGAAAATGAACTAGGTACCCCCTTTCGTGGCTTGAAGCGTGTCACTTTTGGAGGCGAGGTCGTCAAAATGCGCACACCGGACAGCGATGCAGCATCTTCGGCTACTACTAATGTGAACTCAGTAATAGATGAAACAAGACTCAGCACTAATTCAATGTCAACAAATAAAACACATTCATTATTATCATTAAAATCGCCATCCCCAGAAGAACATAACTCAGCAGAGAATACGAGCTCGACAAGCGAAAATAGATTGACAGAACTAACATTGGAAATTCCCATTGATAACACAAAACCTTTACCTCGGACGCGTAGTGGACAGTCCCCAAATCGAAATAACAGCGTCTTAAGTGAAACCGTACTGCCGAATACCAGCAACGGCACTTCACCAAAGCGAGAAATAACACAGTCTCCTGCCTTTCACAGTCGTAGTATAAGTCCAGCTGGCAGCAGCAGCGTCAGCCCGAAAGTGCCCCACAAAGAGATTGAAGTGCTGCATAATCTACAACGCGAATTGGATCCCTCACCTCGTTCAATGCGTCGCGTCGACTGTATGACGGTTCCAGATGCAGTGACTGCATCGCCTATAGCAGCATCTATAATATCAGAGGAGCCCCCTTCTACACCAAATACCTGGGAAGATCTAGACATTGTCAGCTATAAAACAATAATGGATCTTCGATCTGGAGTAAGTGTATAAATGCGATTTATTTTTTAGTTTTTGCGAAATAATTTGTAATTTATTACTAAACATTTTCCAAATTGATGAGTCTTTCATTTTCTAATGCGGTCAATTATGCAAATACAATTATTATGTTTAGGTTACAATAGCATCAGTGTAGTGTTTTCATATTCCATTTGATTTAAAAGGGTTTTCCTTTTACTGTCATGAATTACTAATTATTAGCAACTTTGACAGTTCGAAATTAAATACCGTTTAGATTAAGATCAAATTAATAAAAATATGTATTATAATTCGACTCATACTTCGCCGAATCAAGTATTAATGTCAAACTCATTCTGTAATCTTCTGCTCTATACATTCTGTCATTAGTTTTATTGTTGCTTGCACATAAGAATTAAAGAGTAAAATTTTAACGCACGCTACTCCACTACCTGTAACCTTTGCATATGCCAACTGGCTAACTGGGTTACTAGGATATATACATTTTCAAATGCGTTCATAATTTGCCTTCATAATGGCCACCCAAATTTATTACGTGCACGACACGCATTGCCCCTTCTTCCCCTAACTTCACAATGAACACATAGCCACTGTTTTTATTTTCCCAACAGCCAGGCCTGGTGCTTACTAATGAAAACTTAGCGATAAGTGCAGGGCTCAGTCATACACATATTAATGGCAGGCAGAACAATGCTGACCACTGCTACAGACGAGCAGTACCCTTTTTCTAGGTCCTCCAATGACCTATTTATTTTTGACGTGAACTATTCAAAAGTTTAATATATTGAGAGCACATTGAGAAGGTATACACATAAAACTTTTGAATAAATTATAGGTGCAATGTTGATAGCGACATTGCGAATGGAGCATACAGCGTGATTGCAATATAAAAGATGAACTGTCACCGCAAACTACATTTTGAATTTTAAATATGAATTTTTTATACATATACCCATTAACCGCCCAAAAAGTTTGTTAGGATCATGGTCAACCGAAACGAACAAATGGCAACAATTTTTTATATACTATATAGTTGCTTCTTTTATTAATTAAGTGGTCATAATTTATTACAAATTATATGGGATAGTCATTTTCTTCTCGGAGTAATCCCGCCAGTAAAACTTTAATAAAAACTTAAGAATTTTCGATACAGTTGCATGCTATTTGCAATGTGTTATTGGTAACTGCTGCAGAGTGCCAATGAGTACGGTCCCAGTGGTTGGGCTAGTCGACCAATCATTTAAATGCACGCGATATTTGGAGCTGGTAAAAAAGAAAACAACAATAACTCACTAACAGCATGCCTACGAGAACGAGTGTACGGCGATAAAATAATAAGAAATACGTTGGGTACTGCTGGTTGCTGTTGATGGAAACGCAGCGTAACTTCGAATGGGATGGGATAAAGAAAGAGCGTGTCAGCAACTGGGTCAAATACAAACACAAAAATAATAAAACATTAACAAAAATTATAGCGCGTATAGAATACAAAAAGGCGTCAAAAACCCCAGTTATGAAGTATGGCGCATGGGTCAAAAATGACTCCATTTAAAGTAACGTACTCGTTAAATACTTTTGCATTACTTTCAAACATTTCACAATTCAACGAAAAGTGCCAAGTAACGATGGAGGCAATTATTAAAGTAATACTTGACAATAAAAGATTATCCCTTTTACCCCCACACCTAGGACTGGCGCAATCGTTTAGAGGGAATGTCGCAACTGGAGATAGCGTTAGGCTCGTCCGCCAACTTGGTACAAGTGCAGCCTTATTTGGATAGTCTTCTGCGCACCTTGTTGTCCTCCGAGCGTAATTTAAAAGTATCTGAGCTAAAACGTGAGGTTTTAGTGAATCTTATCTCACGTCTTCCGCTGGACAATCTAGAAGAACGTACACACCAAATTCTCTCGGGTCTCTGTCGCCAAGCAAATGCCGGAGCAAATCGTGTCTGCAAGGCGCTTATGCAACGTCTACCAGCTGGCACAATTGTTGCTAAGTTGACAGCTCCAGACTACTTGCATGCCAAGAGTTCAAAGGTGAGTATACGATTCTTATTTAAATTTCAATGTTGGTAACTTATCCCCTACCCCTACGCCTAGTTTCGTGACCACGCATTGCAAATGTCCATATACGCATTAATGACTTTTCCCGGCACATGTTTTGACATCAATATTCTGTCCGAGCAAGTTACCTACGCCGCACTTAATCGCAAGCGTCGAGTACGTCAGGCTGCCTTAGAAGTACTCGGCGTGCTCGCTGATATATCATCGGTGGACCAGGTCTTGCAAATCGTTGATGAAATTGCAGCTGGTGTAGAATCGGGAACAGCGCTATCAATGGCTGTGAAGACACGTTTGTCACGATCACAACTGCCTATTATAACTTCGGATGGCGCGGTTTTATACATACTTCACAAAATTGATCAGATGGGCATCTCAGATACGGGCGCTGACATCGATTGGATTACTCAGGGTGAAGGCTCAGCCTCGCCTAATGCTATTAAAAGGCGTCACATTCACATGTCAAATAAGAAACGAGTTCTCCAAGAAAGAACAGATGCGGATAACATGCCTGGAGCGGGACTTAGGTAAGACGACCAAATATATATGAAAAGATTTATTTTTTACCATATCCTATCTTGTAGTTTGCATACAAATGAAAATTTGCATCGGCACTCCTTTCACTCACCACCTGAAACCTTAGATATGTCTAGACCAAATGTAAGTAACTAAAATAATTAACCTCCAACAAAATTTGTGTGTAACCATATATTGTTCATAAAAATACAGGATTTTTCTCAAAAGAAAAGCTATGGTACTAGTGGTAAGTATATGCAAGTGCATTTCCATTTATGTTTTGCATAATAAAGTATCTTTTTAATAAAGCAGTCATACAAGGCAACTTCATAGACCGCCGTATGGTTAACCAGGCATACTCTGAATCTTCTATTGACGGTAGAAGTTCCGATAGTACGACAACAACCTGCAGTAGTGGCAGCGGGAGCGGAAGTGGAAGTTTTATACAATTGACCCCCTGTAATGCAGGCTTGAACCGACAATTAGTCCGACAGAATTCACGGTAAGAATATTAAAACAAACGATTTATTAAAATACCAAGCGCATATACTCTTTAAGGTTTCCGGTTATGATGCAACACACTGATTTCATCAGTAATTTTATGCGTAATATGCAGCGAAATCCATATCCTTATAGCTTTGAGGATGCCAAATATCCTAAAATAAATTGTGTATCACACAAAACAGAAAAACAACAGCCGGTTAGAAAACCATCGATGACGCATCAACATTTTAGCAGCCCACAAAACTGGATTTCTCCCGACAATGAATCTCAGGGTAAGTCAAATCTGTATGAAATTGAACAGTGGGACTATCATTGATTGATAATCTATTATTTCAGAAAACTCCAAACTGAATGAAGTATTAATAAATGATTCCAGCATTGGGTTAGGCACAGCCATCAAGGATGTGAGCGCTAGTAAATCCATGTAAGTCATCACAAAAACATTGTGTGTATCATGACATATTTTTAAGTACAAGAAATTCGCGTTTATTAACTAGTCACGTAAAAAGTGGAAATAATTTTACTTCCGAACTCATCGCACTAAGAAGGGTAAGCAATAACAATAAATTGACCGCCAGCGTCAGCAAATGAGTTTGTCGCGCTTCTGACCCAAAAATTTGGTAACCCACGCATTCGATACTTAACGGTGAATGTTGGGGCCTTAAAGGTGCTACATAAAACCAAAACCATTTCGTTATTTAACCTAAATAATTTAAATGCGCCCTGAAACATTTACCACGGCCATCTAGTTCATAGGTCCGCCAGCCGAGCCAGTAACCAACCTTCATGGGGCCACTACATATGCACATATATAGTTTCTGAAGTGCCAGCATTGTCGTTGCTTTTTGCCGGTATTATTCAAGTCAAAAAATCATTCTTCATCCTATGGAAAAATCAATT
This sequence comes from Drosophila siamana, assembly GCA_035047445.1. NCBI lineage: Eukaryota > Metazoa > Arthropoda > Insecta > Diptera > Drosophilidae > Drosophila > Drosophila siamana. Next base: position 129,413 of record JAWNPP010000142.1, on the reverse strand, counting down.
TTTTCCTTTATTTTAAAAATTACCTATATATTATGATGACCAATATTTGTTCACAAGCTGTATTACCACTCTCTTTTAGTATCTGCAAATGGGTCATTTACTTGTTTCTCTGTATGTAACATCGACAATAATGAATCATTCGATTTGGCATTCAGTATTTTTGTTTAACACCAGACAGTTTCAGGAGACTATAATGTCGAAAAAGCCGGCTCCAATTTTTCTACCACTGGCTATCTTTACCTTAGCACGATACACACGAAAGAACCCGAAAGTCACTCACAAGGAACTCGTTCATTGGAGAGAAATTCAAACTAAAAATACCACCAGTGCTTTACCAGCCAGACCAGTGGCTAACTCTTCGTCATCGTGGTCGTCGGTTAGCATTATTGGCTCTTGTTCAGGGGTGCTCTTTTTGCGCTCGTAGAAAGTGTAGTGGGGTTTCCTTACAATGGAAAACTCAATAGCCTGCTTTACATTTGCAACTCTCGTTGCTGTGCTTTCCTGAAATGGAAATAAAGACTGCTGTGTTGTATAGCAGGGGACTCGGCATTTCTGCCCGCTTGGTTAGAGAGACCAAGGAATTGGTCAACACGAGTGCTACAAACAGTTTGTAAATGGACGTTGTTGCTTAAAGTGGTCAAACCGTCAACAGTCGCCGAGTGGCCTTAATAGTTAACAAGAATTTATTCCTAAAATGTTCTCCGATTAAATTTCTCTACAATGCAAAATGCATTTTATTGTAGCGGTCAACCCGCGAATCTCTTGCGGCTATTGCAAACTTTCTGGCACAGAGCCAAAAATTTTATAGTGACAAAGGCTATGGCAGCGCATCAAATTCAGATACCCTACGATCGGTGTCTATGCCCATGTGGTGTTTGTCACACAAATCCGCAGCGCAGAAAATCGATTGATAAAAGTGATACATTTGTCACTGATGGTGTGGCGTGGCAAGTGTTGCAAACACCTCAGGTAGTTGATAAAAGTACAATAAATGCGGTGCCTTCACAAATTGATTTGTAAGTTGCGGTTTGGCTAAGCTCTTAATTTACGAAGATGTAATTGTGTAAATATAAACGTCATTATATATTAATTAAATCTGTAATTCTTACAGGATTATGGTTGTGCCAGAAAGTGAACTCACAACAGCAACATCGGCACCATCCTTGGTGCTACAATCTGAACCAATAAAGTTTAGAAGTCATAATGTAGAGGGTTCTCCACTATCGCTGAAGTCAACAAGCTACTCTCAAAAGTCAACGGCCTCAGCTAAATCGTTCAGTTACCATAGCGAAGAGTGTAATCAACCGGCAGAGAACTCTGCTACTCGAAATGATTTAGGGTCAATAAATTTGGAGGAACAATTTGGAGATCTCATTGTAAACGATGTAGACGACGAAACGGAATCATTGTCCCAGGAGTCTGTCTTGAAACGCAACGAAAGCGTAAATAGTCTGCACAGCAAAACAGAAAGTATCAAGACACAACTAGAAGATGCAACTCCACAGATGTCTCGAGCCCAATCCATTAAATCACTTGCTATTGAAGAGGAGATTGAAAGTAGCAATAGCTTTGTTGTCGTTGAAGAAATACAAAAAGAGCTTGAATCGACGGCTGTGGAATCACCCGTGAGGCTACAGACAAAATTAATCGAGCACCATGGAACACCCTCACGTGATTCAAGCAGCAAAAGATCTGTTAATATACATGACGATAGGACCATTCATTCACGAAGTATCTCACTTGACTCTTTGTATGGCGCACGTCCCGCATCGAAACAAGGCTCACTGGACACAAGCATCTGCACAACAGATAATAGCTCTCACACTGGATCCCAGGTGGAAAACTTACAATTACCTTTAAAAGTCCAGCATACTCCACTAAAACAAAAGTCAAAGACGTCATATTTTCTACGTGGTCAACGGCGAATTTCCCCGGTCAAGCAGGCCATAAAAATGTCACAGACAGAATTATTTCCGCCGAGTATGACACGCTTTGAAAAGCCACGAGAGGCCCTGATTAAAACATTCGATCAATTGGATTCTAGCAATTGGGAGGTTAACATGACAGGGCTGAAATCCATTGTACGGTTAATTCGCTACCATTCGGATTTCCTGGATAGTCACATGCACATGACTTGCATTCAGCTGACCCGATCTGTTCGCAATTTACGTTCACAAGTAGCCCGGGCAGCTTGTCAAGCAGCCACTGAGTTATTTACCTTAAAATGCAAAAGCCTTGAGGTTGAGTGTGATGATTTGGTTTGCGCCTTGCTGCATCGGACAGCGGACACTAATCGATTTTTACGCGCTGATGCCACACGTGCCTTAGAGTCAATGGTAGATCACTTGCAACCGCCTAAAGTACTCAATATATTAACGACAAAAGGGGCTCAACACCAAAATGCTCTTGTCAGGACTACAACAGCAAAACTCTTATTCAGACTAGCCGAACGCTTGGGAAGCGATCGCATCTATGCGATGGCCCGTGAAAGTCGCGACAAATTCTTTATAGTGGGTGCAAATCTATTGCTTGAAGGCAGCCTCGAAACGCGTAGTTACGCAAAATCTCTATTCCGCGCCTTATCAGAGCATACAAGTTATCAACGAATTATATTGGAGGTCATTCCGCCTCGAACATATCGCAATGTTGAGAAGACATTGCGAACCATTACTCGATAAGGTCATCAAATAGTATAAGTATAAGGCTGCAGTTATATACATATGTACATTCGATGTAAATTAATGTATTCTAATTGTAAAAGCTGTACAATGCATCAAGAAAACATTATATATGACAATGGCTACACAAATGCATTAGTTTCTTTAACTACATTGATCAATGTGTATAAGGTTCAATAAAATTTTATATAAAAACTAATAAAATAAATGTTAATGTTACAATTTTAAAATCTTCGTTAACTATCCTAAACATCAGAGTAATCTTTTCTTGTCATGACTATAACGTTGATCAGATCTCCGATTACCTCCGCTGCTGTTATGCTGATGCTGTTGATGATTTCTAGGACGATTGCGTTCTATAATTGCACTATCGCTGCGCCTCCTCATTTTATTGCTATTAAATTTGTTGTTATCATGCATGTTTTTCCGAACATGCCGTTGTCCAAGGTGATCATTTAGCGGTATCGCAGGAGGAGCCATATCAAATGAGAACGGATTGCGTTGGTTTGCCCGGTTGGGTGCAGATACTTTCGATTTCTCCGGACATTGCTGCCTGATCGTCACCTTCTTTTGGAACAGTTCTAATCCTTGGTATAGCTCTACTGCAAATGGAACTGCACTTTTGTGCTGATATGTAACAAAACCAAAATTCCTTTGACGTCCAGTGTTATCCAATGGAATGCGAGCACTCTCAATGGGGCCAGCTTGTAGAAAGACTTCATAGAGTATCTCTTCTGTTACGCGCTCATCCAAATTATTGCAAAACAAGGTGCGCATCTGCTCCTCATCCTCGTCATCTTCGTCATTATCATATTCCTCTTCCGCCGGGCAATTTAAAAGTTGTAACTGTGGTCCAACTTGTGACCCGTAACCAAGGTAAGCGCCGCCTATAAAATCCATTGGATGCGCATTCGCTAATGTTGCATACGCATTTATCAAGGCGGCGTTGCAAATTTGCTGTTCTTCAGCAGAATATTGCATAGCCCCCAAAAAGTTATCCATTTATATTTTTATTGAGATAACAAAACATCAGACTCTGTCACTTGTTAAACGAAAATTTGTGTTTTTCTTCGGTAACCGATATTCATACATGCAACTCTGTGTAAGACTGCCAACTCGTCTATTTTTAACAATGTGACCACACTTACAAAAATTCAAATTAAATTTGTTGATATGACTTATTTAATTTAAATATTAAAAGATACATTCGATAATGTCGCTGCATAGGAGACGTGCCAAAACACATTTTAATTTTATATAAATAAGAAATAGATATGATAGCATTTAATTCATGAATAGAGACCGCTCAAGAAACGGTATTATTCGTTTGATGATAGCACTGATTATTGTTGTTGTTGTCGTTGCTGTAACTGTTTGAGGGTTTTCAATTGATATCAGCACTACACAATGCTAGTAATCAACACGAGACGATTCAAATCAACAGTACATTGTATTTATTCGGGGTACGATTGCTCAACGAACGAACAGAACCAGAAATGAAAATATTAGTTCTACGATTGTGTTTATCAGTATGAGTTGAGCAAATTTTTCGTTTTTGCTAGGCAGGCATGATATGATGCAAACACACGGCAGAAAGTGTACAATCATTTTTTATTATCAGCAGACATATGTAGATATTCACGAATATACCATATATATATATGCTTAACAGACACTACTCTAAAGAGCTGTGCGCTGAGCCGAGAATAGAAAAGAAACAGCGGTTCACTATTAAAATTTGAATCAGTCGACGTGAATAACGAAATAACGCAGGACAGCTCGCAGAAATGTCTGAAGTTCCAAAAATAATCGAAATAAATAAAATCGTTGAACCCTTTTTGCAAGGTGCTACACTTGAGTCTTACGAAAGTGGATATCTAACAAAACCGGGCGATAATTATGGCAGTATCATGCTGACAATCAACGCTAAAATAAAGTTAACTAATGGTGTTATTCAGGATTTACCATTGATTGCCAAATTGCCGCCACTTACCAACGATTTGTATTGGCAGATTTTTAAGCCCGAACGTACTTGTATAACGGAAAACGCGGTTTACAAGTACTTATCACCAGAACTGAAGAAACTTCAACTGGAGGCTGGTGTATTGCCCTCTGACATTTTTGATGGCTTTCCACGTTACTATGGCTCACGCATATCTCTTAATGCGGATGCCTCCAAGGTAGATAGGGATGCAGTTTTAGTGCAAGAAAATGTCACTTCGCGCGGTTACAGGCCTGGTAATAGGCATAAATCCTATGATCTGGAGCACACCGTTCTTATTTTGCATTACTTAGCTCAATACCACGCATTGCCGTTGGCACTGCGTCTAAAAAAACCAAAAGTGTATGACCAATTTATAAGGCCGTATTTCAAAAAATTCAATATGAACGACAATATAGAAGCTGATCTAAAGAATGTATTGAACGAAGAAACTCTAGCAGATATTAAAGCTATTTTAAAAGACAATGATCGAGATATTCAACGCGTGCAGGAGCTTCAGGATTTGATGGAGGCATTTCAATCTGCAGATAATGTGCAGGATGGACTCTGGACCTCCATAAGTAAATCTTTTATATTATATATGTTAATCTACTGACAGGAGAGTTTTATTGATCATTTTTTTAATATTAACCTTATTATTTGTAGGTCATATGGACGCATGGATAAATAACATGATGGTTAAATATGGTCAGTAAGAACTTAAGTATTTACGCATCGCATTCTAAGTTTATAATTTGTTTTCAGATGACGATGAAGTTCCTATAAAATTGAAAATTGTCGACTTTCAAATTGCCCAGTATGAATCAATTGTCCACGATATAATCTTTTTACTGCTGTCGAGCGTAGGTAAGAATAATTTTGAAATATAAAATATAATTACATTATGAAATGTTTGACTTTACAGACACGCAAGTGCTAGAGGAAAATTATTACAATTTTCTAAAGATATACTACGATGCATTCATAAAGTCTCTACGTAGTGTTCATGTGGATACTAGTGAATATAGCTATGAGGCGTATGTATTTAAGACAATGTTTTTAATGTCTATTAATCTATTAATTATTTTGTAACTTACAGATTCCTCGATGAAGTTAATCGCGTGGCCCATATTGAAATTCCCCATGCTCTTTTTATGACCAAGGTGGTTTTAGCAGAAAACGATACGTTACCAGACGATTACAAAGATGTGGATTTGACGGTCTTAACCAAGAATAGAGGAGTTGGCAAGATCATGGATAAGATAAGTGACATTTTACGCTTGTCCAAAAAGTTCGGCATATTTTACTAAAATGAAGCCTTTTTTAGTCTGAAATATACTACTTTTTTATTAGTCTTTAGCTGACTTGTTTACTTCACATTTAAAAGTATTTATTTGACATCCCCTCAAGCTAAAATTCAGCGAATGAGGGGAAAAGTCTTCGTTTAATCAGTTCTAAAATTACCACAACTACTACGTTGGTTATCAGTGCGATAATGGCATGTACATATGTTTAAACGTTAAAGCTTAGTGCACAAAATTGGATGATGGTTTTAAGTGTTCATTCGACGTAATATAACGTAGAACACGCCACATAGACACATCACATGGACATTTTGCCAGAAATAAAAGAGCTAAGTCAGGTAATTAATCCATTCCTGAATGGAGACTGCCTCTTTTGTTACGATGTGACCAACCTGACACAACCAGGCGATAATTATGGAAGTGTTCTGGTATCTATAAGAGCCCAAATCCAGCGTCCTAACGGAGAGCTCTATTTAAAGCGGTTCGTGGCCAAAGTGCCTCCGATAGACGAAAAATATTGGCAATTCATACAGCCGGAGCGAACATGTCTTGTCGAGAATGCCATTTACAAAGTGCTGGCACCAGCTCTGACCATTTTACAAAATGATGCGGGCATTCCTATAGAAAAACACTTTGATGGATTCGCCGAATACTTAGGCTCACGTATTTCATTAATACCTGACGCTAAGACAGTAGACAAAAATGCTATTTTGGTTTTAGAGGATCTGCGGGATATCGACTACAGTCCTAGTCAACGAATGAATCCTTTAGACCAACAGCACGCGGAATTGGCGCTTAAATATTTGGCGCAATTTCATGCGTTGTCGATCTCTTTGCGACGGAAGAAACCGGAGATATTTGAGATGGAAGTTCGACCATCATTTGGAAAGTTTGACTGGCATGCAGCAGCACCGGAGTCAAAGGCAACGATGATCCGTGAAACATTAGAGGATATAAGAGAAGCAACTAACAATGATGAGTTAATAGTGGAGCGTATTAAACAGTTGTCAAACGAATTCTTCAATTTTTTAGCAGAACCGACCAATGAAAGTAATCCTTTTAATACCATTATTCATTCAGATTTTTGGACAATGAACCTTATGTTCAGGCATGGTAAGTTGTTTATACTACAAATTTAATAGACTATCAAATATCTCTAATCTCTACAGATTCGTTTGGCAGGGCCACACATCTAAAAATAATTGATTTCCAAACGGCGCAATATGATTCGATAATTCATGACTTGATATCATTTTTACTTACAAGCATTTCAACCAATGTACTTGAAGATAATTATCAGCACTTGCTACATGTTTACCATAACAATTTCATTGAGACCCTAACAGCAGTAGATGCAAACACGTCGGAGTATAGTTTCGAAGCGTAATACATCCTTAAATTATACTTTTGACTTCATACAGAGTTCTAAATAATATATCATACTAAAAACAGATTCTCCACTGAGCTAAAACGTGCAGCCTACATTCAAGTACCCCACGCTATATTCATGACCCGGTTCATTCTGGCGGATGACTCATCTTCAACAAAACACGACATTGATCTGTCTCAAGTGCTGAAGAATACAAGCTCGAAGCGTGTACACTGCAAACTTGCCGATATTTTGCGATTAGCAAAAAAATTGGAAATACTCTAACCGTTTACGTTGTAACTGCATTGTCTTGAATATGAATAATATTCTTATCTAAACAGATAATTTGATTAACTTAAAAATGTAAAGTTAACATTTCTGGTATATTTCTAAATTGTTAGGATATTGTGAAAAAAACATTTATACCTACGAAAAAAATTCATCTCTTAAATCATAATTTTAAAATACAATAAGGCATTTCCATTTCCATGCAAATCACTTTCAAACATTAAAATTAAATCAAATTAAGATATAAGCATTACCAGGACATCACTGGTGCAATTGACGGCATTTGCAAAAGCACGGTATAACGACAATTATTTACTTGGAATAACCATCCCATTGGTGAGATATACCAATGATCCCCTTATTTGACTTCGCCATTTAAAGATTTTAGATCCATAAACATTTTATCAAAAAACAAAAATCAGGAATATATTCCAATTATGTAATTACTCTGTTTTGAATCTAAATAATTAGTCTCTTAATGAGGCGTGATAATTGTCTCTGAGTAATGTTGATTTTTGATTTGTATTGCCATAAAAATCATACACTATTAGCAGAGTTTTCAGTAAGCACTTCATAAGAACAGTATGTATTTAACAAGTGACCATGCTGCTTCTACAATAATATGGATATTATTATCTATCCTTATGAAAATTTACTGCAAGGAGGCAAGTTTTCATTTATATATATGCTGTTCTAAACCATTTATATAAACAATATAGAATTGCCATTATGTGGATTGGAAATACACCAACTGGACGGACGACCGCCCACGATTTGTGGTGAATATGACATTCTCAAATAAAAATGGCATCGGATCAATTACGACCATTAATGAGGAGGTTTCAAAACCAATCTCCAGTATATTAGTAGAACAACAGATTCCAAATGAAAAGAAACGTGTCATCTACAATGTGACTACCAAACTATGTACACTACAGTCAATTTTCAACTCTGTACCACTCTTCAAGCCCGTCAAGGAAAACATTTTGAAGCAGAGTAATTACACATTCAGTTGTCCGCTTAAAAAAGGAGTTTATGTTATGAACAACATGCGCATTAACCCAAGAAATCCGCTTTTGGGCTTAATGTACCAAGTCAAATGCACATTTTTCGTTAGAGGTGCTTTATCTGTAGAATTGGCCAATGAAATATTGCACCCTCTGTCAACGTATTTCTTAACCGGCAGGATTATTAGAAAGAATTGCATGAAAAATGATTGAATCTTATTTTACTATTACTGAAAACAATATGTCAATCAGACACTACACATTCAATTGATGGCTTTAACTCTTAGATCATGTTTTTTCTATTTAAAAAGAATTGCTTATTTTAGGGCTGTCAATATAAATATATATATACAGGATTATTAGAAAGAATTGTGGGAAAAATGATTGAATCTTATTTAACTATTACAGTATACTGAAAACAATATGTCAATCAGACACTACACATTCAATTAATGGCTTTAACTCTTAGATCATGTTTTTTCCATTTAAAAAGCATTGCATATTTTAGGGCTGTCAATATATATACGAAAAATTATACTTCACAAAATTCTAAGAATCTATATAATAATCACTTAAAGTTGTATGAATCCTTATATATAAAATTTAATGTTTTCTTGCACTGACTAAATATATAGTTTGTCGATTTGACAAAATATTCGATGTTGCCTTTTTATGTCTTCTTATTTAATGTGTGGCTGCTTAATGAGATACGTCATTACAAGTGTGTATTGCCATTGATTATTCTTTGATTGATTTTATTAGTAAGAGTCGTACTCTGTCATATCAAGTTGGGCTCAGAAGTGAATGAACTCATCTTAATTAAACTTAGAATATTGTGTGCATAAATACTTATTTATCAAATAAGCAAAAGAAAGATACATTGTATATAGCATATGCGCAATTTATTTACATACATATGTATATGTATATTCTCTTTCATCTTTTTATCTCTTAAAAAATACAATGAGGAAAAGTACTGGGCACAGAAATCGGGTAGTTCAGTCAACTTAAATGGTATATATCGTACATATGGGACTGTAAATACTTACATACATATTGATATTGTTGTTTTCAACATTATATATGTATACTCAACCAAAATTGTGCTTATCGGAAATTCATTATCAGTGGAGACCAAAAGGAATGCGCTTGCATTTTCCCTTTTAATCTGCTGGAGTATAAAGTAGCAATGGATCACCAACTGAATTAAAAGAAATAATACAAAATAATTAGCAAAAATTTGATTTTAATTGATTTAAATTAATTTCGTTTTAAATTTTACAAATTGCTTTACTTTCTTCTTTTAAATTATGATTACAAATACACCGGCATACAAATACATTGGCTCTTTCCTAACTATGATCCATTAGATCAGCTCTAATTGGGTTAAATTAATTGTTAAATAAAAAAATTATTAATTAAAAAACGTCAATTAAAATATAATGGACGCTGGCAGACACTCCCCAGATGATAAACTACCAGTATATATGAGTCCAACTGCTGCTTTTTGTTTATTGTGCTGTGTGTGGTTCATTGTGCTAATCAGCCAAAGGAAAGATCACTTGGCAGACGCGTGCGAAGCCGATGACGTAAAGAATCGGCTCGCGTGTGCTGCGTATACGACAAAAATGCTATACTGGTAGTCAAAGTCGAAGAAGAGTGCAATACACCTATTAAGTGAGAGTCGGCAAGCTATACTCTATTCTCTTTCATCATTTTTATACTACAAATGTGTTCCAATAGCAACACGTATTTACTAAACCGGAATATATGCAAACAAAACCAATGATTGTAGTTCCTCAAGTATTTAAAATGTCGATTGATATATATATATATATTTCGGACATATCTCGTGAACTATCAACACTTAAAAAATAACAAAATGATAAAAACATTGGAACATTGAAAAGAAAAGTCAAGCAACCATTCGCATGCAATGTTTGATTGTTTTTCATGTGACTGGCGTAAGGCGTCACAGAACTTACATACGCACGGTTGATAACAACAACTTAACTTCAAATACACGACTCTACTGCATAATTTTATCAATTTATCAATTCTATTAATATATATACTTCTAAATCTTTTGATTTATTTTATATAATTTATAATTAAAAAAAATAAAAAAATTTATAATTAAAAATTTATAATTAAATTAAAATAATTTATAATCGACATAATTTTTTAATGAAAATCGTCTTTCAATAATCATAACGTGTGTTGTCGGCGATCATTTGAAAAAACTCTTAAACTGTTCAATAAGTTTGCTACGTGACCAATTGCTCTCTCTCTCTCTCTCTCTCTCTGACAAAACTTTAGGTAGTATGTATATATTAATTTAAAAAAAAACGAAATGGTTAATATTTATATATAAATATATGTATATAGACATGGTTGTTTCTATCTGTAGACATTTATCTCGTTGCTAATGTCGTTGTTTTAGATTAAATTTAAACAACCACTTCAACGCAAACATAAGTTATAATTCGTCAAGCACTCAGGCAAGTTTATTTATTACCAAAGAATCATAATCGTAATTGGCAGGTGAATAGGCATTTGATAAAACTAATGATTCAATAAAGTACAACCACCAGCAAAGAGAACGACAGTACCATAATCTTTTTTTTTTTGTTTTAATTTTATATTGTTCTTTTTATTATATGTGACGTAGGAAATTATTCAGAAAAGTAACTTTAGCTAATAACAGTAGTTAGTAAATTAGTAAATGCTGTTATGTTGTATTTTTACTTAAAGGGATCTGACCCAGTTCTCGTAATGATTAAGAAACAATATGATTTCTCCTAGTGTCATTACTATTTGCACATAGTATAGTATACTATTAGTCAACACATACGAGTACTTTTTCTATGTATAGATAAATTTTTACTGAGCGTCAATTTATCTACATATTGAATAACAATTTACGGTCAAGCAAATATCATTATCACGCAAAGTGAGCGTGTCCCAATTTACTTTTTTAAACTTATATATGTATATACGTAAAAGAAAATTGGATTATTCTTGAAGTTCTTGGATTAAATCAATCTAATTCTTATAATTATACATTTTCACCATTAACTATGACAGGCGAATTAAAAAAATGATTTATGACAGCACGATAACGTTGCCTGATAGTTTCTCACTGCCATCTATTGACCGAGTTAAGAAAATAACACACACCCGGGGTCGTATCGCACAGATCAGAATCACTTGGCAAAGCAAAAACATTTCACTGGCCGCTTATCAAATACCCCTGGACTTTATACGCCGGCGAAGTAATTATTTCACATTTTTAAATTTTAGCAAATGCATGAGTATTCTTTGTTAATCTTAATTGTACTTTCTTTATGATACGGCGCCGCCTCTCCTTATACGATTTGGGCATGCCAGAAACGGACCTCTATATAGCAACATTAAAAGCTACTTTGATTGATTGCATTATTTGACCAACATTAAATTCTGTATTTCATATGATATTTCTATTATTCACATTTTTAGCGAATGATCTGCCATTTATACAATACTACAATTCATACAATAGACCATTTATAGTATACATATTTATTTGGGCAACTTGATATTAAAGTTAAGTATTTTATTATCAATTATGTTCAGCATGGAAATCTAAGTCCAATTACAGTTTCAAATTCAATGTACGTTTTCGAGATTTCAAAGTGCCATTAATATATGCATGTATGTACATACAACAGGCTTATTTCATATTTATGCAAATATTCTAAAGAAAAACTTAATTGGACTAGCTTTAGCAAAAGTTGATCTCGAAAGACCTGCACTGTAAGATGTCAACATAAAGAAACTAGTTTTTCGCTTATAAATAAACTTCATTCATTTAAATAGCGATTGGTGCGGAAATCAAGAGTATTGCGTTAATAATTAGGCATTGACTTATAGTTGTTTATGTTGTTTTAAAAACAGACAGGTTTTGTCGCTTAAGTAACGCTTAATACCTTATAAGTTCATAGCTTTCCAAAACATGTATTATCACTATGTAAAACTTTTGTAATTGTGTACGACAAATACCAAATTAACGACTGCAATTTCGAAATGGCAGAAGATCAGGTAAGTTAATTAAAAATCTAATCCATGCAGATTATGCAATGATGTAGAAATTTTGCAACACGTGTTTGCCAATTGTAAGCTGGTGACCTAATTACGTTTGCATGCATACGTGTCTTTATAAATATGTAAGTGCGATTGATTACAGTTATAGTGTCTAGTAGGAATTCATATTTACATGTATACCACCCCATGGAGCTACAAAACGAAACGAACAAAACAAATATTGCAAAATAAGAACAAATATTTGCACAGTAAAACTAATACAAAGGCCGAATGAAAACCCATCCATATCTGTGCTGGTGCAGTAGCAAAACAAGCTGTGTTAATGCATCAATCGTCAGTGCAAGTGTCACAAATGTCGTCAGCTCAAGGTGAAGTGCAGCGCTCAATCGTATAGCTGTTTACTCAAATGTTTGCACGGTTATGTAGAAAGAGTGAACACCCTTTTTGCAGCGATTAAGGTCACTACGCAGCTGTACTTGAAACGTTATAGCTTTAATCAATATTTGATTGTGAAGTGTTAAGCTCTCTTATAAATGCAAGTCCAAGAAAAAAGTACACTCTTGCAATGCACATAGCTGTTGGCATATGTGTTCATATATATCTTACAATATACGGGTAAATAAACATAAATTTATATATAGTAATATAGGCAAATATTTTCTTTGCACTGATTAAAACCCACATTTCTCATTTTCTCATTTAGAGCAATGACAACTAGTCAATTACATACGTTTTTGTATACACATCCATACGTATATTATTTCAGCAGCACAGTCCACATATATGAAAACAGAGAAATATTATCAACGAGGTATATAGAGCCAAAATAAAACACGTCGCTAAACATTTTGTTTTTTAATTTTATCGTGGAATTTTCCAAAGAAACTTATTTTTAATTTGAATAGGGTAGTTGATATTTGCTTTGTAGTAATTATGAATATGTATTATGATTTGTTTGGAAATGTAACCATCAATAACGATCTACATTATTTGTATTTTAAATTCATTCTGCTTAACAATAACAACTGATAGACCGCGTACTCAGTATATACAAACGTACACACAAATGTATGGCGCTCATCTATATACACGGATGGGACACGAATTTATAAACGTGTACATATGTGTAATAAGGTCAATTCATTTTGTTTCATTTTTCATTAACAGACTTGAAATTTTTGGTATATTTACTTTTGATCCGTGCATACATCATTAAATAATTACGAAGTCAATTTAAATGCATTTTTGACAATATAAATAATGTATGAAATAAAATATATTTAAGCCATAAAACAATTAATTTATAATAATAAGAATTACATAAATTACAAAATTATGGTATATTAATATTTATGTATACATTCATATGTAATTCTTTTCAAAATATTATGGCAAAATATTTTTTTTATCTTCATTTATGCTTCTTACTCTTGGCCTGCGTTACTTAGATTCTAGTCATACTACATATTTCTCAATTTAGTTGTCTTCTTACATACAAACCAAACAATTCCTAATTTTAGTCAAATCGAATAATACGCCAAACTATGCACACAACAGACTAACTGCTGCCTACACATCTAGCTTTGTAGAATTATTATATATACATCGATAATTGAACGCTCACAAGTAGCATAAAAAACTGATCTTAATCTCCTAACATCCTGGCAATATTCTCTTATTCCAATAGGCACGTACGTACCAACGCGCCACAAACAGCATATGGATCGCAGTTGGAGCTGGGGCGTCGGTCCTCAAAGTATCCTTTACCAGCAGTCGCCACTCCGCGCGGAACGCGAACACTTACAGCGCGATTGGCAACGCCCCACGAGAACTTATCAATGCTTGATGTCTCCAAACGACCGACTAGGCGACGCTCATTATCTTTGCCTTCCTTGGGATCGTATGCTTTGATATGACGCTCGTGTTGTTTGCTCAGTTTCTCGATTGCCTGTTCGATGGCCTTCATGCCTCCATCAGCACGCATGGCCTTTGTAGAGAAATTTGTGTGGGCCCCAGCACCGTTCCACTGGCCTTCCATTGGTTTCGGATCGAAGGTCACAACCACGCCATATTCTTCAGCTATGCGTTGGAGAATATATCGCGAGACCCAGAGATCATCACTGGCCTTCATGCCGTTGCTAGGACCAACTTGGTATTCCCATTGTGCTGGCATAACCTCAGCGTTGGTACCAGCAAAATCAATTCCTGCATAAAGGCAGGCGATAGCATGAGCCTCTACAAGGTCACGAGCATATACACGATCAGCTCCCACACCACAGTAATAAGGACCTTGTGGTGCCGGGAAACCATTATCGGGCCAACCAAATGGTCGGCCATCAATGTCAAGTAATGTGTACTCTTGCTCGATGCCGAACCACGGTTCCTGGTCACCAATCTTGTTTACTGCTTCCTGGAATGCGGCGCGTTTGTTTGAAGGTGTAGGTTTGCCATCAGCGCTATAAGTGTCACACATGACAATAATATCGTTTTTGCCCGGCTTGAAAGGATCCCGGTAAACGGCACGAGGCTTCAACGTTGTGTCGGAATTCTCACCATGAGCTTGATAAGTCGAGCTGCCATCATACTGCCAATCAGGTAGGTCCTCCACTGAGCTGGGCACTTTGTCCAGCACACGATCCTTCAGACGAATATTCTCGCCTGTTCCATCGATCCAGAGGTAAGTAGCTTGCACACGGTTCGCAGGAGTGTCAAGGTTCCGATATCGCTGAAGTATGCTCTTATCCAGCACAGTATTTGGCGAATTATTTAAAAACTGAGCCCTCGTGATGGTCGAAGTGCGCATTAGACGCAGCTGCTGTTGAATAGGAACAGCAAGTTCCTTTTTAAGAAAGAGTCCAACCACGCGGAATGCCATAGCAATGCTTATTAAGTATAAGTAAATGAAAGGATAAGTTTACTCTTTTGGATGTATGAAAAAGTCGTGTGTATGTATATGTGTATACATAAAGTTCAAGGATAATATTAACGGCATTGCGGCAGTTGAGAACGAGTTGACATCTCAATATTACAGCATTTCACTTCTCATTCGTCCGCTCAGAATTGTTTTCATTTACTTTCAATCTGGTTAAGTTTTCCTTGAACTCTTTACATACATAGTATATAGTACAATGGACTGCAGATGTACATATTTCGTTTGCATTTGCATTAACATTTTATTTTAGTCAACTTACAACTTGCACTAGTGGCACTGTACAGTTATATATTTTTTTCAATTTCGTATTTCTCTTCTTGGTTGCCTTCACCGAACTTGCGCGCTGTTTTTGTGTTTTCCGTTGTCAGTTGCGGAACGACTGCTTGCTTGAGACGCCCAACCTTTACGAAGTTAGGAAGGTTTGTGAATACAATTCGCGACACAACATTCACTTTTCTCGTTTGGCTCGCTAGTCTCGATTTTTCTTTATCGCATTTTCAGTCGACGCGACGGCGCTCAAAACGAAGGCAGCAGCAACGATGAAGACGTCGGCTGTGCCGAAGCGTCCTACAGTGATACCAAAGAGAGCGTGTCCAAAACATACACAGCTGATACTGTATACATACATGACCAACAGTGAAGAACAGAAATACGAATATGCGCCCACACACAATCGCCATCGCTATTTTAGAGAGGAATGAGCGACACACAGTGTCGTCACAATTAATAATTACAGTGCAATCACAAAACTAAACTGATATATGTTCAAAAACACTTAAGCATTCATGTCAATCTAAGGAAATAATGTATATTGCGCAATATACATACGTTATATAAATGTACTTATATGTTATTATACATTTTTTAGCTAGAAACTTTTCGTATAAGGGGGGCACACTGTAAAAACTTGTCTAGAGCAACCAAAACGTAAACATTAAGAGAGCAATAACAATGTTAAAAGCGCATACGCACGCTCATTTCACGCTTTATATTTACGGCTAAACTACCCCGATACCCACATTCGCTTTCTTTATCAGTATGCAACCACTATCATGATGTTTGACCTCTAGCTAACTGTAAACAATGTTGCAGGTCACATACCTATGGCAGATGCGCTCTTGTAAATTCGCTCTCTTGCGAAATGCGAAAAGTTCTCTTTATATTTTGGACTTTGCACTAATGTCCAATTATGCGTTTTTTAAACATTCTCTAAGCAAACCAAAGCAAATCGTAATAGAAGTGGAGAATAACACATGTACATATGTATGTAAGTGCATATGTGATGCAAAGTTAAAGCATTAATATGATAATAGGGAATGACTTCGACAGCAAAATTTAGGTGTCTCATGAAATTTTGAACCTTAAATGTAAAATCCGAGGAAAGCGATTATGTCTTTGAATTGATATGTTATGAAGAATTTATATTGCACTTAAAAATGCATTTAATTCAAACTTGATTTCTAAAACAATATTTCAGAGATTGATCATCAATAAAATTGAAAGCCTAAAAGTATGCTATATAAAGCAACTCCCAAGCTGTTCTTGAATAAAGGTGTTAACAAAAAAAATGAATATAACTTAAATATAAAGAAGAAGTCTTATTAAGTTAAAATATATTCCATTAATTTTTTAAATAATGCTACTCACACTTGCAAGAGTTTGATTGCATTCCTATTTCGACAAAACTCTCCAACGTATTTAAGTCTGTGGACTGAATGGACTTATAATGCTTTTATATAATACATAAAAATTTAGCATACATGTATTTTGTAGCTTCTCTTATGTATTCGCTACATAGTTTTCCTGACGTAATGCTGGCTAAGCTTCAAGTTGTTTTTCCCCGCACATTGAAACAGCTGTCTCTATGTGTGCATACACACAGTTGCACATATATATATATATATATATGTATATGTGTACGTTTTCCACCATACTCTGCGCGAGAGTTAGTGTTCGCAATTGCTGCACATTTTGTAGCCAGTCGTTCAATGCTTTTCCAGTTGTGTTGAATCGTTTCCAGTGGTTGCCGGCCTCAGTTAAGCTATCGCACAAAAGTTAGGGCTGTTTTTATGTACACGAATAATTATTTGCCTACCTTGCCACTTTATCGATAACAAAGCGGATTTAGACTGCATTTGACACTTGTTGCTTATTTGGTGTCGCTTAAAACAATGGAATTAAGTAGTTTATTTCTGCGGTCATCAACTAAATAATCATTTAAATTATCATGGACCATTACAGTTGGGATCAGTTTTTGGAAAATAATAATTTGTAAGTCCTTGTATTAATAGGAATATTATATACAGAAATAATCTTGTTTGTATATAATACGGGGTCGACATTTTAAAATTTCTGTGTTGAAATCCACACAAAGTTTATTTGGGAAACCTGACATTACCGGGAAAATTATACCACACAAATTTGCCCAAAGTAAATATCCTATTTATTATACGGGAATACTTGTGACATAAATTAACATACGAGTGCATAGAGATAACATGAACTGCGCTTGGAAAATACTTGTAATGGAAGTCTTTTAAATACACCAAACCGGTTTTGTTTTCATTGAAATTCGCAGTGTTTACGACTGGTATTGCAAAACATCAGGTCATTTAAGTCAAGCCGAAAAGTTGTTTAACGCAGTGAATATCGTATTAAATGTATTAGTATGTACAAACACTTTTCTTTTTTATAAGTTGATTCAATCAAGTTCACTTTCCTACCGTAGAAAATAACCATTTGTACAAATGTTTGCAAGCAGAAGACTTTTACAAACAAAACAAATACATATCAATTCTTTTATATATATACATATGTATATTGTCAAATTAGTAGATATGTTAAAGCAAATGCCGCCACTAATTTTTGTCACTTCCCAGATATAATGAATGTTGCTACAATAAATAAAAGGAATATACCTTATCTGTAATATCCACTTATCAAACTGGACATAGTCGTAAAACGCCATGAATTCGGTTGGTAATCAGCCATATGATAAAAAGTATCAAAGTCCATCTGGCGCATTTCTTATTGTTGTTACTTTAATTATTATCTAAGAAGCCTTTCATGAATTTTATTCAGCGCACATCATCAAAATGTGATTCCAAAACAAGAACAAATCATGTTTCACACAAAATAAATTCATCACTTAATAAATAACAGAATACAACAATAATTATTTGAAAATACTTATCATCCTGTAAACGCATTTATTTGCATGCAATATTATTTTGTATGTACATACATATGTATGTATGTATGTATGTCAAAATGGTTTTTGATAAGCAACATGAGTGATGATAGTCGAGCACTCGATTTAACTTTTTGAGCAAGGGCTGACAGAATCCCAAGGACAGGGAATACAGATAAAGGAATACACACATATGTTATATACACATACATACATATGTATGTATGTTCATAAATTAATATTTTCCAATCCCCAGCTTTACCATTAACAATCTTCGTTACGAATAAATACATATGTATGTGAACAGTATGTATGTATATTAGTTAATTCCAAGTTAATTAAAATATTAATTATTGAATTTAAAAGCAACATGTACGATATCAATATGTATGTGTGCACATCAAAAACTATGACTGCCAAATCGATTATTAGTTAGCAAAAAATTTATGTACAAAACACATGAATTTTATGTACATGCGTATGAACGTACGCCACACATTCTTATAATACACAAAAGCATATACATACAACCATACATACATACATATACATCACATACACACATTTCTGGGTTCGTCTGTAGATATATATTTGTATTTAGTGTTTTGCATGCAAACAATATAGTAAGCTCTGAGAACTGATCAATTCAGCAATGGGGATTCTCACTAAACTCAGCACCTCTCTGAAATGAGTGTAAGAACATAAAGTGACTATTGCCATCGCGCTCCAACCCTCACATGCGTCGCTTGCGTCAGCAATGGAATCGTGTCATTGTGTGTGTGTGTAAATAGTCAGTGTAGTGGTGAGTGTAGTCGCTCGCTTCGAATTTTAGCTTTGTTTCATTGCCACAACTGCGACGCATTCAGTTGCGATCGCGGCGCGAACGTGTCAAGTACTACGGAGAAGAACCTTGAAAGGGCAAATACCCGTGCCATTATACAAACGGGTGGAAAATTTTCTTTAGCGACCTGAGGACGGTGGTTGAAATACTACAAAAAAAAACTGAAGGGGTGTCCATGCAACAGTGAAGCAAAACAAAATAATACACAAACAAGTCTTTGGGCGCAAAAATACTATACAGATACATATACATCGCTCAGGGAATATTCTGTTAACGGACTAGTGCTTCATGTGGCTTCGGCTAGCAGCTTTAATAATACAATTACTATAATTCTTGCCGAAAAGCAGTAGCGCAAGATGGTTACGAACGAAAATAAAAATCTATTAAATGACAACAGATTGGGCGTCGGTGGAAATGGAGGCGCGGGACAAGTTAAAGCACAAATTGTGCCTGCACAGCCCAAGACATTGCAACATTTACCAAAACGACCAGCTGTAGACTTGGCGTTCCACAATTTGACATACCGCGTCAAGGAGGGCAATGGAAGCAGTGAGTACTAACTTATAAATTTAATGATTATAAACTAACTTTTATATTCCGTAACATTGTGAACTGCACCTGTTTGCAAGTTTTTATTTTATTTTTTGTAATAAATTAGTTGATTATTCATTTGAAAGTCTGTCAGCTGCTCTCTAATAAGATTTTGCTTTTATTACGCGAGCTGTGCTCACTCGAGTTCGGTTCTGTTGATGTTGTTGTTTTGTTTGCTACTCTGTGCTGGTTTCTGTTTTCTTTGTTCTCATCTATATCAGCAGTTGTTCGACAGCGTTGCCACATCACATTGACTATGTACTACTTGGTCAGAGTTTTGAGGTACTTTGGACTTGGGCATTCGCAGCTTTGAGTAATTATGGGCACCTAGTCACTGAACGTATAGATAAAAAAAAAAACCCTTGCCGATTAACCCCAGTAATTACTGTATGGACAGTCAACAAGTTTTTTTCACGTGCAAGCAATGTCTGTGTTCAGGCAGATACAAATGTATGTAGCCATATTTCTACAATGAGTTGCTTATATTAAGTTATGTGCTTATGGGTGAACCCCATATAGAACGGCAGATGTAAAAATAATATTTTAAATAATACATTTTGCTTTAGATTGATTGAAGTGCGCATAATACTAAATTATTTTCGTCAACCATTTTTGCGACCCTGATTAGACTTTGTTTACTCAGGTATCTTTAAATTAATTTTGACACACGAAAAGCAGCAGACTTTTTGTCTATTTTATTATTGGGCTGACTCACTTGCATGAATTGAAGGACTGTAATTGAATTCAGAATAGGGCAATAAAACTTGAAAGATTTATTTGACCTGTGAACCCATAACCGGTTGCCAAGCAGTCATTGTATAAGTAAAAAAGCTTGAAAACTTCAAACATGCACATTTAATTACAGATGAATGTAAGTTTTATAGAATAAGTACTATTCAATGCCAATCAAATCACAGGCATTTAATAATAGCAAGTTCGAGAAAAAACAATTTTACTTCAGGTTTTCTTTGTAATTACATATAAATTCTTTCGTCTGACTGAGAATCGACAGTACTTATAATCTAAAGCCTCTATAGTATACAATAAAGGCTAGTAAAAAGCAAAGGTAAGAAATATACATGCCACAAATACTTGAACTAAGTTTGTCGAAAATAGGAAGGTACAGGAGGGGCACGCAAACAACATCTGTTTTGTAGCATGCAAATTATGTGATTTTAAAGTAAACATTTCGTCAAATATTTAATTTTTTAAACACAAATGGTGCTACCTTGAAAATGTTGTATACATACTAACAAAAAAAAACTAAACTTTCGAGTTTGGTTATACCACGTGTTTCTAATATATTGAAAACAGTCGTTTATTGTCGGTTATTAAAACTAACAAATATAGCCGAACTACAAGGGTGTATCTTCAAAATGGAGCTTGTATTTTGCTTTTTTTTTTAGTGAATATGCCTTTTGCCTCTGCTTCAAATTTAAGATTTTCGTAAGTGGGAAGTGCTATAGATTTGCTTTCAATTGCTTTTTAAATAGCACTTCACAATTGCAGCTTCGGAAAACTCTGGCCGACCAACCGTACAACTGAATTATCAATGGACTAGCCTTAACGCTTGGCATTAGTTCGTTATGCGTGGTGCATTAATTTTTATTAAGTTTTGTAAGCATTTGCAGAGTAACAACCGGCTAGTTAACGTATTCACTCTACTTGTTTTTGGCAGTACAACGCAAGTCATTGCGATGACGCTTTGACGTAATGGCTACATAATATAGTGAAGTACATAAAGTTTGACAAAGGGTTATGTGCACTCGTCCCAAAATATTCAGGTTATAGCAGTAGTCATTAATTTATGATGATACTGGGTTAACTTGTGTTGCCGCGACTAGGACTAAGTGGTATGGTGTCACATATTTAAATGTTTATTAAAGAATTTCCTTAATAGAAAGTTAACATACTTTGAACATTCATGAACGTTATAATTAACATGCATAAAATGCTCCCAACGTTTTAATTGCACTAGTTACGGAAGAATGAATAGTTGAATATCGCTGTTAAACTGTTTTATAAACCCACTTTCCCATTCTCACAAAAAACAACGATATGTTGGTATATGTGATTGCATATCGAAACTTACTTATAATATACAACGCATGTACATATCTATGTATGTATAATTTGGAATTAAATGGACATAAACTTAAAATAAGCTTCCGTAGCAACTCCGATTTAGTTTCCAAAAGAAAATATATATTTTGATGTTCTCAACATATGGTGTTTTGCTGTTATATATGTTTATTTGTATACCTTGTCATTAATACTTCACTCCGCATTTCAAAGGCTAATAACCGCAATATTTGAGATCTTACGTTTCATTTATCTTTTTGATGTTATGTTTGACTAATTACTGTATATGTCAACATTGTTTCTTGGTAGTTTGAAGTGGGTGCAAATTGTATTATTGAAAAAATTAATATTTTGTTTTAAGCATTATAAAAATGATATTATATTAAGACAACAATTTGTTATTTCTAGATTCTAAGACTATTTTAAAGGGCGTCAGTGGACGTTTGAGGTCTGGAGAGCTAACTGCCATCATGGGGCCGTCGGGTGCTGGAAAGAGCACGTTACTCAATATTTTATCGGGTTACAAGTAAGTGTAGTATTTACAGTATTTAACATTGAAGTTCGAGATATTTAATATTTCCCTTTTATCAAATATGATTCATTTTTTATTGGAAATGTAGCTACCAACGTTACTAAGTGATAAAGTTCGGTCGATCACGGCAAACTTATGTTTCCGGCAGGTTATCGGCAGTTTTCATACGATTATTTTTATATTATTTACTGCACTTGAACAACATTTTCAAAGGGATTGAGCAAAACGAACTTTGGAGCTACCTCGTTCTACGTATGTTTATGCGTACGTATTAGTAGCCGACTTAAGTTGTCAATTTTACGTGCGCGTGTTGATTAAACGTATTTGTATATACATACATATACATATATATACAGACGTTCGCTCATAGTCTTTGATGCATATATATATATATATACCTATCATGCTCTTACGAAAAAGGTGATTAGAATGAAAATACATGAGTTCATAATACATTCAGTATTATATACATATGAGTACTTTAATGCAAATTATATACTTGTTTTTTGACTTGCTGATTGATAATCGCAATTTAAATATTTCGTCTATTAGCGTTATAAGATTGCATTATAATTAATTAAGAATTACTTTTTGCCAATATTACAATTTTACGTTCTGTTTCTAGAACCACAAATATCGAGGGTAGTGTTACCATGAATGGAGCTGAACGAAATTTGAGCACTTTCCGCAAATTATCCGCTTACATAATGCAGGATAATCAGCTGCACGGAAACTTAACGGTTCAGGAAGCAATGACAGTAGCAACGAATTTAAAACTAAGCAAGAAATTCACAAAACTCGAAAAGAATTCAATGGTGAGTTAACAGAAAATTACTTGTGAAAATTTCAACTTTTATATCTAGATGGTGGAGTGCACTCAACAGCAGCTCCTTATTGACATTTTAACTACTTAAAATACAAATTATAAATTATATTTTCATCATAGAAAAACAAAATTGTTTGTCACAATTATAATATTGAACTTTATATTTTTTACAGATTGACGATATTTTGCTAACTCTAAGTTTAAGTGAACATCGCAACACAATGACACGTAATTTATCTGGAGGACAGAAGAAACGTTTGTCGATCGCCCTAGAATTGGTTAGCAATCCACCTATTATGTTCTTTGACGAGCCTACTTCTGGACTCGATAGCTCCACATGTTTCCAGTGCATTCATCTGCTGAAAATGCTGGCCGCTGGCGGCCGTACTGTCATTTGTACTATTCATCAGCCGTCGGCTCGACTCTTTGAAATGTTCGATCAACTATATACTCTTGCCGATGGCCAGTGTGTGTATCAAGGAAGCACCAAGCAACTTGTACCTTTCCTATCGACATTGAACTTGGAGTGTCCCAGCTATCATAACCCAGCAAGTTATGTGATCGAGGTTTCTTGCGGAGAGCATGGCGATCACACGCGCAAGCTAGTGGAAGCTATCGATAATGGCAAACGGGATATTCGTTCATCGGTAGATTATGCGGGATTAAAAGCCCGCAATGATCTAGTTAAAGTGCAAAATCTGAAAGCAATTTTGGACAAGAACGACGTGTCTAACGTTAGTGGCAGCAAGTATGAGGAAAACCTCACTTTGAACAATGGCCTGCTTAATGGAATGGTTAATGATATTGTGAAAGAAACGAATGGTTTGGGGGGATCATCTGTGGTTACCACCAATGAGAAAGGAGACGCTATGATTGACGTTGAGAAGACAGATAATTGTACAACAGCTCTGCTCTCGGAGGAAATAATGTCACCTGAACGTTATCCTACATCACAATTTCATCAATTTTGGGTGGTATTGAAGAGAACATTACTTTTCAGCTACCGCGATTGGGTATGTTAGAAAAATCAAATAAATAATAAAGTTATTTATTATTATATTATATTATTTACAATTGAATTTCTAGACTCTTATGTATTTGCGATTGTTTGCTCATCTGCTGGTTGGATTCCTAATTGGAGCACTATACTACGATATAGGAAACGATGGCGCCAAAGTTTTAAGTAATTTAGGTTTTCTGTTCTTCAACATGTTGTTCTTGATGTACACATCCATGACCATAACCATTTTGTCATGTAAGCACCAATTGATCTTTAATTTATTTGCCTAAATGTATTAACCTATTTCGGTTTTTTTATGTTCGCAGTCCCACTGGAAATGCCGGTATTGCTAAAGGAAAACTTCAATCGCTGGTATTCTCTAAAATCATATTATTTAGCTATATCAGTTGCTGATCTACCATTCCAGGTGAGAAGTTTTCATTTTATATATTACATGCAAACTATATATATTATTTATTACAGGCTATCTTTTGCGTTATCTACGTGTCCATTGTATATTACTATACGTCACAGCCTTGGGAACTGTTCCGTTTTTCCATGTTCTTGTCAGCCTGTCTTCTGATCTCGTTTGTGGCTCAATCCGTTGGTCTGGTTGTAGGCGCAGCAATGAATGTTCAAAATGGGGTGTTCTTGGCACCAGTTATGTCAGTGCCATTCCTGCTCTTCTCCGGCTTCTTTGTTTCATTCGATGCTATACCAGTTTATTTGCGATGGATCACATACCTCTCATATATTCGCTATGGTTTCGAGGGCACGGCTTTAGCTACCTATGGTTATGGACGTGAGAAGCTAAAGTGCTTCCAAACATACTGTCATTTTAAATCCCCCTTAACAACGTTAGAAGAACTGGACATGGTCAAGGCAAACTTTACACTAGATATTGTTGCACTTGTTGCTATTTTTGTGGTGCTGCGAATTTCGGCATATCTCTTCCTGCGCTGGAAGCTTAAGACAACTCGCTAAGCAGCACAATTTCATGTTATGTATGGGTTTAAAAGCTTTCACGTCTGTATATGTATCCAAATTAATAATTTTATATTTTATTAATAAGATTACAAAATGTCAAGTTTGTATATGATAGCTTCATTTGTAAGTTTTATTTCAAACATTTATCGTCTATGAGTGATAGGGTTTCCTGTGTGTGATTTAAATTTCAGCCGCATTTGTTAACATAAAAGTGCAATATTCACTACACTTTATCAACGTAATTTTGTTGGAAATTTTGAGGTAATTCAAATCCAAATTTTTAAGTACTTTATGATGCACCATTTGTATCCAATTGGACCAAATACAATATGATCATGATTTGAATGTATTAACAAGCCTAATAACAAATAAAATAGTAACGCCATGTCAAAATAAAAATTGTATTGGATGTTATAGAATTACGCGAACAAATCTTACTTATAATTAATAATAAGGGACTGTGTTTGAAAATATTTTATATTATTTTGTATTCCATATTCGAGTTTAATAAAAGTAAAAAAAATGTAATGCTTTTTATTGGTTACGTAAAAAATATAGATTTTACTTAATTTTAATAGACAAGTTCTCATTTACATGCATGCCGCAAGTACATCATGCGCCTATGCATTTGTAAATTGTATCATAAGTGGAAGTCTAGGTAAAATATCATACTGTATGTTCAACCTGCATTTGTATATATAAATGTGATATGGTAGGACAATCATTGTAGCAGTCGTTTTCGAGTTTCTCGGCAACAGCTTAATGAATGTTGCTAAACAAAGCACGATGAGTTGACACTAACAGCGCCAGCAACAGTGTAAAACAAGAGCTGGCAACTTTCAGATGTCTCCAACTAGCTTCAAGCATATTAAGATAGGTCAGAATAAGACCCCAGGGATATACACACCCGTTTCTTTTATTTTCATTCTTAAGATTAATAAAATATAAATAAAAAATTCACAAAATTTGTTTGCAAATAAATATATGTATAATAAACACATGGTTATAGTTGTGGAAAAAGTGCAATCGTATATTAATTAATATTTTCGCGGAAGGATTTCGAGACCCGTTCAAACAAGTCCCTACAAACATAAACTGGATTTGCAACTGTTAAAAATAGTACCTTCTCTCATCGTCTAGAAGAATTCTTTCATTATTTTCTTTGTCTGTCGCTCCTCACTGTGAAGCTTGCATGAGTTGACTCTCATTTTGAGTAAGCAACTTGCTTACAAAGTCCCGTATATATTCGTAATGTATGTATGAACACAAACACGTACACGAATGAGAGTGGTCGTGTGGCAGGCCTCCACTTTGTTATTCTTCCTCAATTTGTTTTCAGTATATTTTCGTTTCTCGGTGCAACAAGTCGTTGATGTCGTCGTTCCACCATTGATATTGTTGCATGCATACGAACGCCCGCAACATAGAGATTAAAAGAGTGAAAATCTACAGCAGATACAATTGAAAGTGGAGTGAGTGAAATGCAACACAACGGTGTGTCCGCACACTATATTTCAAATAGAAATTTAGTACACAATCACTACTTAGACTTGGCACTGAAGCCCACCTAGTGCCTTAGGTCCGATCAATGAACCTGAAAATTGACAAAGACGAAAATCGTTCGACTTTGCTACGGAATGCATTATTAATTGTATATAGCAAACCGTTGTCTACAGTCAATAATACTTAATATAGCTAGCGTTTATAAGAATTCACATGCTTAAACTATTTCAAATGCATGCTAGCACCCAGGCAAACATAATTCTATACTTCAATAGTTAGTTAGACTATAAATGGTTACTTAATACAAAAAAAATAATATGTTGTGTGCTAATTTCATTTGATGGCAAACAAAAGTGATTTGTTAATCAGTCAATCACAGCTAAATATTTAAGTACACCACACATCCGCCACATCATGTCAAAGATCAAAATTCATCGCTCCGTTGCATTTGCATGCACCATTAGTCACATCATACATGCAAATAAATGTCAAATAAAAATCATTTAAAAAAGACCCTTTATGTTCGATAACCCTATATGATTCAGTGAAGAGTTGAAGCAACTATTTCACTATCAAGAAATGTCAATATATTTACGCTCCGACACAATTCTTGAATTTGAGACTAAATGTATGTACAAACCACATAGTATAGGGCAATGCACTGGTTCACGTTCTTTATCTGTGAGTAAGTTAAGTTGAACATGTACATATATAATTATATATAAGAGATTTTTGCTAAAATACGCGAACCATGACAGCACAACTTCTAGCATTATTTTTCCGATTTGTGCATCTCCATGTTCCACAATTTGTACACGACTGTGTGTATAGCTGATTATCAATAATTCCAATTTTGGGTAAATATTTGCTGACCGATAAACTAGTTTAATAAAATCAATCGTCACCAAAACTTGTACCGTGCATTATACAAAGGCTTAGCAGATGCAATCGGGTAGCAATTGCTTTCAAACTCAACACAATTTCCGCTGCGTGATAACATTTCAACAACTGCTGCTTCTTTAGCTTTAATACCCCACAGCTTATCTGAAGCTCACATAGCGCAACGTGATAATTGTAAAACTCAGAATAAACGTTTGTTTTTGTGCCACGACTTGTATTACTCAGTCCCTCAGAATTCCGACAATCAGCCTCAGAAGATGTATATTTGATAGACAGACAGCTACTGCGACAGCGTCAGTCATTTACTAGTTCTAAATCAATTGAAAATCTGGACTCAATTTTCAAAATGAGTGTGATAGGGGTGAGGGATGCAAGTGTATTAATTAAATTCAGTTCAGTGCGAATTTTGTTTTGAAAAGACGCCTTACGTCTTTCTGATAGGCGAGAGAAATGATAATAAATGTGTCTGTTTA
This sequence comes from Drosophila siamana, assembly GCA_035047445.1. Lineage (NCBI taxonomy): Eukaryota > Metazoa > Arthropoda > Insecta > Diptera > Drosophilidae > Drosophila > Drosophila siamana. The sequence continues at coordinate 100,846 of JAWNPP010000142.1, read as the reverse complement.
ATTGAAGTGAAACATGAGAGCAATTCGAAACCCTCATATTTGTATACCGACAGTCAGCTTTGAACATTTGTGGAGAACAGTTGAACTTAATCTGACGCACATTTACTGTGTAAGTGCTGTTTAAGAATATCCAAATACGCGAGAAGGTTGATTTTATCTGTATAAATAAGTCTTATGAATTGCTTTCATATTTATAGCGACATTTATTCTTAAAGAAGGTGGTTATTATGAAATTAAAATAACAAAATAAAATATAATTCAATTAAATTCTATGTCAGAACCTTTTAATAGTATGTATGTATGTATGTATATTTGACGATGCTTCATTTGAAAAGAAAATTTTATAAGTTACTAAAATATTTTGAACATAATTTATAATATGTTAACTATGATCTTATGAACTTTGAAAATAAAATAATTAAGAATGCAACGAGCAATGATCATATTCATACATTTGGAAATGCTTTAAATTGTTAATTTTTAATTTGTTTTTAATAATTATAGTAATCTATACAATTTCTTAATCTCTCTAGAATTTAATATGCAATGAATTAGTAGCTCCAATTTGTAGTCAAAATTTAATCTCGAATTCGCAATGGAAGTTGATGCTGGAGTTAAGACCACTAGATACTCTCAGAGTGGTAGTTCAATTGATTACAGCAGCGATATTAATACTGTCAGCTTGGAACTCGCGGACTCTGATGATTATCTATCACAGAATGGCTTAAAATATTTGCCCGCCTGGCCAGCGGTTAATTTGGAGTTTGCAGGACTCACCTTTGAAGTGCCTGACGAGAGCAATGGTAAGTATGGATATCTTAAATACAAAATAAACTTTAATGATCGAAGTGCTTTTATTTCAGCTGCAAAAACAAAGCAAATTTTGCGTGACGTTCATGGTGAGTTTCGTTCTCATGAACTGAGTGCAATTATGGGGCCTTCCGGTGCAGGAAAAACAACACTTTTAAACTTATTAGCAGGATTCGGGTAAGACAACAATCGTAAGGCAATAATTAGACGACAACTCTTACTTACTATTCACACTCATACAAAGGTCGTTCAGTTCTTCTGGACAAGTTCTAGTCAATAACAGCCCGCGTGATATAAGAATCTTTCGTAAAATGTCGAGATATATTATGCAGGTGAGATTTTCAGCTAAATTCCTCATAAGCGAAATCAACCTAATAGCTCAAACTTTAAACTTTTTACAGACGGATATTCTTGACCTCCAGTTCACAGTAAGTGAAATAATGCTTTTAGCAGCCAACTTAAAACTTGGAAACGAGTTAAAATTAGAACATAAGTTGGAAGTGGTAAGAGTACTTAAAATAAATTATAAATACGTTAGTCTTAACATCTCAGTATCTTAGATTGATGAAATTTTGGGCATGCTGCGCTTAAAAAGCGCTCGACATACAAAAACGGATAAGATTTCTGGCGGGGAGCGCAAACGACTTTCCATTGCACTGGAATTGATTAATAATCCGCCAATACTATTCCTAGATGAGCCAACAACGTAAATAGTTCTAATATACGACCGCTAACATAATAATGGATTTGCATTTAATTTCGATTCAGAGGACTGGATGATTTGTCTAGTTCACAATGCATTACATTATTGAAAATGTTAGCATCCGGTGGACGCACCGTAATTTGCTCCATACACACTCCCTCTGCCAAGATCTTTGAAATGTTTGACAAAGTTTATGTACTCGCTGAAGGACAGTGCATATACCAAGGAAGCGGAGTAAATATTGTCCGTTACATGCATCACATAGGTCTGTCATGTCCGCTTACCTACAACCCTGCAGACTTCCTCATTGAAGTAGCATGTCATGAGTACGGAAATAGCTATCACAATCAGATGGTGGAAGCTGTAAGCAATGGCAGAGTCTTTCGTTGGTGTCCATCCGCAGAAGATGGCAAGATGGCAACTCCTACAAAATCTGATACAACGTCAGGAGCCTCAACATACTATGAAATCGAAAAATTTGAGGAAGAAATTAACCCAAAACTTTTAATTTCAAAGTCTAGTTGGTGGATGCAGTACAAGTTGCTGCTCGTACGCATGATGGTGCAAATGTGGAGAGATAAGGTATGTTTGGAAAGCCAAATATTCAAATTTATGAATATGGTTCGTTATTGATCTTCTATTTACAGTCACACATCAAGCTTAAATTCTACATGAACATCATATTGGCTCTGATTGTTGGGGGTCTTTATAAGGGAGTAGGACGCCAAGCTTCTAAAGCTCTTTTCAATTTCGGATTTATGTTCACCATAGTGATAGCTTATTTATATTTGCCCATGATGCCGGTGTTATTGCAATGTATGTATGCCCTACCTTTTTAACAAAAAATTGTTTCCTTAATTATTACAAAAGCTCTTCTATTATTTCAGTTCCTACAGAGATAAAATTATTAAAACGTGAATACTTTAACCAGTGGTATCGATTAAGCTCCTATTATGCCGCAATGGTCTCAGCCAAATTGCCTTCAATGTTTATCTTGGCTGTCATTTATCTATCAATTGTATATTTAATGTCCAGTCAACCTCTTGAATGGTTTCGATTTTTCATGCTGTTTACCATCGCATTTTTAACGGCCCTCACTTCGGACAGCTTTGGCTTACTAATTTCTAGTCGGCTCAGCTTAGTGGTTAGTACTATAAAAATACTATCAAAATAGTATACTAATGCTAATAATTCTTTTGTTTTCTTAACTTAGAATGGAATGTTCATGGGACCTGTTCTTGCAGTCCCGCTTATCTTACTTTCCATCTATGGCATTGGCTACGGTAAGGATGCCTACATTTCCCCGATTATGCGATTCCTAATGTCGCTCAGTTTCTTGCGACACGGCATGGAAGGATTAGTTGCCGCCTTATATGACTATGGGAGAGGGGATACGATATGTGAGGACACGGAAATGTTTTGTATGTTCAAAAAATCACAGTTTCTGTTAATGTTTCTCGGTTTTGAAAACATGCACTACCTATGGTCAGTGTGCTGCCTCATTGCATTTTATATTTGCTTTACCGTTGCTGCCTACATTTTGATACGGCAACGCCTCAAACAAACAGAGGCAAATCAAATTGGAACGTATATCTTACAAATGTTGACAAAATACTTCAATTTCACCGCGTACAATTATTAGTCCATATTTTAACAGCCGAAGGTTTACTTTGTATAACTATTTTAAACTTGTAAACTTACCTTACACACATAACATTTCATGCGTGATAACTTTTTCATGAATGCAATTCAATTCAACCATGATTAAGTAAATGAGCTTTGACTTTTTTCACTTTGATTAACAAACATAAAAATTATATTTAAATAAAAATAACAAATGCTTATTGCTTTTGCTGCAAACACGCATATACGTGCAATCAACACATAACACATTAATTATTGTGTACGTACGTGCGTATCACATTAATTTTTGATCGCCTGAGCTTTTGGCTATTTTGGCGTTGATCAACACACTTGAAAAAAAAAAGAAAAAAAAAACAAAATTCACCATCTGCACTTATAAAATAAATGTCTATTTGCATGTAAAATATACAATTTCAATAAACATTTTTGAAGGCATACAAATGCATTCTGGAAACGCTTATTAGTTTTGCTACAACTTAGATTAAATATTAAAGATAGTGAAATATTTAACGTTGATCCTTGCATATTTGGAACACACACACGCGCGCAATATGCACCTACAAAATTAGTTATTGCGTTCATACGTTAGTGCACTATTATATGGATTGCCTTCATTTTCCCGCGTACTCCAAGTATTTTGAAAACTATTTTATGCAAAATAAGCAATCTCACTTTCGTAGTTTATTAAATTTTTCATAAAAATATATGCCGATTGCAACTTGACTTCGCGCTCTTTTTAACTGAACGTCGCTCTAAAATATTGGCATTTCCAACACCATGTCCACTCAAATACGAAGCTGATTGCTGTGACACTCAGTTATGATTGCTTCAAACGAGACAGACTCCTCAACCGCAATACAATAGTATTTACCAGCACTAAAAATGTCATGGCAATCGAAAATATTCTAGGTGCATCTAAATTTTATTTAAAGCTATTATAAATGGCGCGTTTTTAGGTATACCAAAAGCTAAAATTAAGTGTAACCAGGTGCCAATTATTGTTTCTGTATTTTGGTATATGTCATCAGCGAAAAACGTTTATTATTCGGTCACACTACGTCATAATAATTAAAGGAGCTGTTCAATTTTAAATTGATTGTGACCATCAGTATCGTGCAGAAAGAAAAAATGAGAAAGTATAGCTGATGACATAATAAATAATAAAAAAATATATATTATTTGAAATGCAGCTTTCTTAGTGTTTATCAAGTGAATAGATGAAAAATAATAGGTTTATTTCAGGAAAACATATGTTTATCCAGTAGTCCACTAAACCTCTCCTTTTGCCATACCTATGAATCGAATTTATATTTCCAATAATGGTAGCCGTATCGTATTTGAGTAAATTAATTATACACAAAAAGAAATATATATATATGTTTACCATTTGTATGCATATTAAACATACATTATCTATTTCTAGTTATATGGGCGGGCACAATGTTTTCTTTATGTTAGAGTAATATATTAAATAATTGAAACCCTTTCACTGTATTTTAAAAGTATATTTTTGTAAAGGAAAATACGGCAAATACAAAACTTGTTAAGTGTGTGTAATGTACAGATAAGATTAAAAGTTTGGTTACATATCGACGAAAGACAGACAGCATATCAGTTTTAACAAATATGTCCATCATCATTTCATTTTCATCAATTTTTTGTCTGTATTATAATTATATGGGAAAAGTACAGAAAAAAACGGCTATGGTTGGTAGCAACAAATCATTGTGATGAAAGCTCTTTAAATTGGTATTTGAGCCTTCTTTTCTTGACAGTAAGTATTATATGCAGACCATTGCAAGTTAGTTGAATTAATGGTATTATCATATACATATGTATAATTTAAAGAGGGAGGTTCTAGCTTACAAATGAAAGCGTAAGAAGCTGTCAAGCCTATTGCTTGCGTCACTTATCGCGTAAACTAAAAAAGAATTAAAAATTACGTCGTCGCTGCTGTTGATTCTATTATCGTCCTCAATCTTTTAGCACATGGTGGCTGCGGCATCGGCATTTCAACGTCTAGTCAATTGATTTCCAAATGCTTTGCCTGCTCCCATGAGAAACCGTCGCGTCCGAAATGACCATATGTGCTAGTGCGTTGGTAAATCGGTTGGCGCAGATTAAGGTCCCTGTATGATACACATTTAAATAAATACCATTAGTATTTCAAAACCTCATTCATTACTTACTTGACAATTTTGCCCGGTCGGAGGTCAAAGTTGTGTTTGATAATGGCCAGTAGTTCCTTTTGCGACTTGTGGGAAGTACCGTAGTCAAATACCGTGATGGAAAGCGGCTCCGCCAAGCCAATGGCATACGAGACTTGCACCAAGCAACGCTTGCAGAGTCCTGCTTTAACCAGCGACTTGGCAACCCAGCGCGCTGCATATGCTGCTGATCGATCGACCTTTGTGAAATCTTTACCAGAGAATGCTCCACCACCGTGTGCGCCCCATCCGCCATATGTATCGACTATAATTTTACGTCCAGTCAAACCAGCATCACCCATTGGTCCGCCAATGACAAACAATCCACAAGGATTGATGTGTACAATGGTATTGGCATCAAAGTATTTGGCGGGAATGACAACTTTAACTACTTTCTCCATCACTTCGGAACGCAGAGTGTCCAATGTAATCTTGTCCGAGTGTTGCATAGAAACAACAATGGTATGGACGCGCTTAGGCACTGCCGAGCCCTGGTTAAAGAGATATTCACAGGTCACTTGGGTCTTGGAATCTGGACGAGCCCACCAGAACACATTGGAGCGTCGCAACTCAGCAATCTTCTCGTTCAATTTGTGTGCTAGCACAACCGTTAGAGGCATGCACTCTTCTGTCTCGTCGGTGGCATAACCAAACATAATACCCTGAAAATTTGGATGTCAATTTAGAGTTGATTATTGTGAAGTTGTCATTCAAAATATGCAAACATAACCAATGCCATTCAAATTGTTATTAATTATATTATGAGAAATTCTTGCATTTCGGGTGAGGGTTAAATAATGTTTTTTTAGGATAAGAACTAAATGTTTATGTACAATGGCAATAGTAGTTGATTACAGCATGATATAAAGTCCAAAAAATCATTGTTGCATTACTTTAGACATACAATTACATTTATTTCACATTAGTTTTAGTGTCATTTGATGTTTTTAGAAAGTGTATACAGAAATGAGCCTACAGAGAAAGAGAGATGATTTGAAGCACATTTTCTTTAGCAATGCAATTGGTACGTCACATTGCCTTTCGATTAGCTACGCATATAAATAATTAGAATATAGTAAAATATGGAACACAAATTGTACATGTCATAACACCCTTTCCTAAACTAAGATAGAAGAATTTTAACAACGAAATCCATAACCAATTGAATAAATAAGCAGCTCTAATGGAAAGGGTATTTCAAAACTCGGCCTAGCCGAGTCTTACATATGTTGTACTTGTTTCTAGTCCACACCTGATCTCCGGCACCGATTTCTTCCTCAGCGCGATTTACATGCACACCGGCAGCAATTTCGGGCGACTGTTGGTCCAATGCCAAGAGCACGTTGCAAGTTTTATAATCGAAACCTTTTTGTGTACGTTTTAAAAACCATTTACGAATTAGGTATTATAGGTATCATATATGGTTAATGTGTTTGTTTTATATGGAACGAAAGAGATAAAAAGTAGAGAACGCAACACATTTGAAAATACATAGATACAATGTTGATAAGTAATGTTTATGTTATGATATATTACCCCTTTAATAATATGTGTACATAAACTGTTTCGAATCTATTATTAAAAACGAATAAAACATCGAGACCCATTGGTTTATTCATCGACGATCCGTTACTGATTTTAAATTTTATCGTAATTTTAATTAACTTCTAAATATATGATAACCTTTTTATCAAAAAAAAATTGGGATATCTGTCACGGTTTCTTTTAGTGGCATGGCACATGCAAGCTGTAATGTGACATTTTGAATTAACTCATCGATGTACACTGAATGGCTTTTTTGTTAAAATGAGATATTATGAAGTTAAAGCCAAAAAAAAAAAAAATGTGTAATCTGTATAGCGCGAACTCAGTGCAAAATGTAGTTTAGTCAGGAAACAATAGTATATATGTATATTGTTGTTTGCGACAATAAATGCTAGAAATGTTATCTGATTTATTTGATAAAAATTATAAGTTAAAGATCATTTTAAACGCCAGGATGATAGTCACTGTATGTTTTAAATTTTCCCATTATATGATTATTCATTTTAAATCCAATATATTCTAATCTTAATAAACAGTACGTAAATACCATTTGTAATACCTAGACGAGATAACGAGCTTATGAAATTGTTGGTTCACCATTAAGCGAGCAATAATATGAGAAACATAAGAACTAAAAATAACATTAAACGAAATGTAAACGTAACAAACGAACGCACACACTCTTCGGCATCACTTAATTATTACGAAGGGTACTGATTTGCTTTGATATACCTGGTCACCAGCTCCAACATCCTCTTCTTCGCGATTGACGTGCACACCATTGGCAATATCGGGTGACTGTTGTTCAATGGCAACGAGCAGATTCAACGTCTTCCAATCGAAACCTTTTTAATTTTGAGTTGAATTGATTTTTATGGTATTTCGTTTATTATTCTTCAATTTGACTCTGTTGTTGCTGACACCCACCCGATAATTTAGCAATTTTTGTTTTAATCCTATAAACACTTACCCTTTGAAGAGTCATCGTAACCAATATGCTCCACAGTTTCTCGCACCACCTTTTGATAGTCGACAACTGCCTTCGATGTAATTTCGCCGCAAAGCAGGATCATGCCAGTCTTTGCCACAGTTTCTATAAGAAGTCAAATTATTTTAATTATTATTTAAATAATAGGGTAACCACAAGCATGAAATGTCAGCAGAGCATATTCATTACAATTTTTAACTCTATGAATATCATGTATGGATTTAGAACTATTTGTTTAAATTACCACAGGCCACTTTAGCATTGGGATCTTGCTTAAGATGTGCATCGAGAATAGCATCACTGATTTGATCACACATTTTGTCTATAAAGAGGAAAAATAAATAAATAGCATTAATACACGAACTCAAAAATAACAAAAGTATGATAATCCATGAAAAATGCTGAGACACTCGACCCATCGTGAATGTTGTTGTCATACAGTTCTTTTTCTTTCGTAATTTTTCCATTGACAGCGAAATTTAATCCTATCAGAAATCTAAGTTCTCCCGTCAATATTGCAAACGGCATATTGTGTCAATAACCAAAAGATTAAAGTATATGCTGACAAATATGCGAGGATAGGCAGAATTAGGAATAAACATTTAATCGTCATGGCCTCTAATGAAAAAGCGGTTTTGAATAAGAATATGAATTAATCCAAGAATCCACAAAAAGGCACACGAGGAAAACTGATTAATCATTTCAATGGCGCATCGCTTAGCTTTGAATTCATAAACAATTATATATGAATACGTATATTATTATTAGTATAAGGCAATAGTCGCCCTCTGTTTTTTGCGGTCCCGCCGAAGCTGATAACCCAAACCCTGCCTTTTTAGCGACTGTTTGCCATAATGACTTGAAAAGATCGAAGACGAAATTGCTGTCTCATGTCCGGAATATGTGTTTTAAATGACCAGCGGATTTCATCTATGTTTAGTGCTTTATTAACTTACATTTCAAAATCGATTCTTAATTTGAATCACGCTAAGCTGCCTACAAGCTGACAATTCAAGGATAAACTAAAAGCAAATTTAACTTATCATATTTCCCTTATCAAAGTTTCCCTTATCAACTACATACATTCTTATGAGTATATAATTATGTACACATGTATGAACTTATAAACAACGAAACTCGACGGGAACGTCCTTTTCATCCTACTTGACTTAATTAACTTTCAAAGTGGCAAAAGCAATCATTGTAATACATACTACTGAAGGTTTATCTTCCTTATCGCTCAAAATACACATGTGTGTATGCCTACATATGTCTGCATGTAGGGATAGTGTGTACTTAGTGACATATAGAAATGCTTACACATAAGCATAGATTCTTTTAGAAATGTATTAACAGCCAAATAACTAACCAAATTTTATATTAAAACATGCGCATTTAATCATTCGTTTCTACAACAAACAGTTCACCCCAAACACGTGTTTAGTTCGCAAACACGATAAGCTTCGCAAAAATTAGAATTGTCAGAAAGTGCTAAGAATTTCATGTTTCCTTGGTCTTTTTGGTGTACGCAGTTTATATTTGTATATTTTAGATATATTTCTCTGCCAATTTTACCAACTACATACATATATTTTTATGTAGGTATGTGGAGAGATGCATACGATCATTTTAAGAGAACCGGTAACTACAAAGAGTAATAATCAATGCAAGCAAGCACATGGCACACATGACGTAGTGTGTGGTTGTCCACAAGCTCACACAGTCTATAGAGACTCACATTCACATATTCATAAATATGTACATATGTATGTGTTAAGTATAACACGTTGCCGTGGTGCCCCTATGGCATCACACAAACACTAAAAACATAGATATAGCGACCAGACCAGCTGGCTTTGCAATCAAATATGTATGTACAACAATGTGCAACTATAATTGTCAGCATCCTCGAATACATTTATTTATTCAGTCATACTTAAGAAAGTTTAAACATACAATTTCCTTGTTATACAGTATTTCGCTCATTGCCTAAACACCGGCCAATTGGTATGTGTGTATAACGAGAAGTTGGTCACACTAACAACTGCGTTGGTAGACAACTGCTGAGTAAACAAGCACGTTTTTCCATAGAAACGGCTATGCAATTCTCTTTAAAACCTAATCCATGAAATACCTATGCACAATGAATGAATATAGACTAGGATCACCATTAGTAGTTATCGGCATTGGCAACGCAACTTCATAAAAACTGTGACAACTGTTCCTCTTTTCCGATGTACAATATTTGAACTACATACATATGATATATTTATGAATATGTAAATATGTCATAATGTGAGAGCTATGTACAATGTTATAATATGATGCAATAAGGAGGTCGACCACAGCTATTAACTTGCTGCCGCCTCTCGTTGCAATTACATTACATTGCTGCTTATTTGAGCAATATGATAGATAATATATATAAAATTGTATTACATGCGGTGTTCTTACCTGGGTGTCCCTCACCAACTGATTCAGAAGTAAATAAGAATGTCTGTCCATCCTCCATGTCATAGGAATTTCCATTTCCGTTGCTGCCATTGCAGCCGCCGTTGGCAGTGCCGTGTCCATTGGTCTTTTGTGGCATTTTAAATGTTTGTTGTTGTTGTAGAGAAATGAATATGCTGCGGTATGAAAACAAAACAATTATTACACATTTAAAGTGGTATATACTGTTATATGGAGGTGTAGACAAATTGATTTTCTCATAACCCTATGAAGTAGTCGTTCCTCGGCACTCTATTTTCCCCTTTTTAGTTTTTCAAATACTATTACTTTTATTTTTATGTAATCACACGAAGATTATTTTAAAACCATTCATTTCTGCCAATTCTACATGCGTTACGCACATCACATCACAATAGATAAATATTATTATGAACACAAATACACACCGTTAAATACACGAATCCCTATTCGTAAATATGTGGACTTGTAATGTTTTTGTTAGAAAAATAATACGGCCTCGAGGATCAGGCAGCGCACACTGTTTTTTTTATATCTTAGCCGACGAGCGATGAAATAAACGCAACTAACACGCACGTCTATCTCCGTCACAGTATTGTAGAAAAAGAGCGCACACTTTTTGCGAGCTAGAGAATTTATACCCGCGAAGCGGCGGCGACCCCCGTTGTTGAACGTCGGGTAAGAGCGAAGGTTCGCTCTCTCTATATTGCAGTACGTACGTATGTATACGTATACACAGATGTTTATGTAAAAATATGCACACTTATGTACCTTGCGAGGACCACGTTAGTTCTCTTATTTGGAGCTACTAGTACACTACTACCATTGTGAATCTAACTTTAACAGCATCCCCACGTTTTTCAGTGCTGATTGCGAAAACAGCTGATATGGAACAGACGTGGGCGTCGCAGCGTTGCCACTGCGCATAAATTTCGTCCAATATAAAAACTAGTATATTTTAAAAATGCAACTTACATTTTATTGCTGTTTTAAACTTTTAAACTTTTAAACTTAGTTTTTGGTCTTTACAATTACTCGTTTAGAACTTCACTGCGATCAGTTAAAAAAATTGATGTTATTTATAATTTATTTCTGAAATACGGAAAGATGATTTGACAATATAAAACTGTTATCAGTATTAGAATATTATTAAATAAATGAATTGAGTGACTCTTTTAAAATCCCTGTTTTTGTTTTTTCTACTCATATATATATATATATATATATATATATATATATATATATATATATATATTGTTTAAAATATTTTAAATTGAATTACGCGTTTGTAAAAGCGACTTATGACGGTCTTAACATACAGTGAGCTTATTGAGGTGCGTTCATGAGTAGGGTACTTTATATAGATGCGAACAGAGGAGTTTATATAAATTTACATACATATGCATGTATATATATACATATACATACATATGTAAAAATGTACTGTCATATGGGCTTTTTAGGAAAGGAAGCGTTACTAAGTAGGCTGTCGACAACAATTTGGTTGATTTTTAAATAACAAAGAACTTTAGAAAGCTCATGTCATGCTAATCACAAAATAAGGTCGCTCAAGATCAAGGCGTTTTATAATCTTCTTTCTGCATAATAAATACACAAATCTTTAGAAACTGAAACTGAAAAAAACAAGCTCTATTATCTTTGAAATGATTTTGACCCCCTAGATAGATTTGTAGCTTGTGCATAAGTTAAGTTATGTACAAATATACAAATAAATATCATATACATCATTATATGTACATATATCAGTTAATTAAATAACGATCTTATAAAACATGTCGATATGCCGATATCATTCGGAATTATACACGTTTCGATTAAACTTCTTGCAAGCATACGTTTATCTATTCGCCGAAACCAGTGTGGTAAAATACCAAGAGACAAAGTGGAATGATAAAACAGCTGCTCATGACGTGTTTTTGTGGTTCGCTGAAGAAAATAATAAAGCGTTTTGTGCCGCATTGTAAAAATATTTGTTCAACATGAGAAAAAAACCCGGACATTTGTGGTTGGGAATTATTGTGGTCGCCATTTGCACTGTTTGTATAACACAAGCAACGGATTCTCAAAATGACAGCAAGGATCCTACTAGCAGTCTTATACAATCTGCTGTCTCACCGCAGAGTGTTGTTGTTAATTCATCAAATATTAGCAATATCAATGGCACTACATTTAGCACTAATAATATTACGGCAAATATCTTACCAGTCGCATCCACTTCATCAGTGATCCCACTAAAGGGAAATACAACTGGCAATTCGTCTTTAACTGTCACAGAGCCATCATTAATTGATTCTCATGCAGTTGAACAGGAACACAATTCTTCGCTATCGCTGTTCTTTGTTATATGTGTTATTATGCTGGGCATACTTTTAATACATTCAATGCTTCAAACTGGATTCCAATATCTACCCGAGTCGATTGTCGTAGTCTTCTTAGGTGCTTTTATTGGACTTTCACTAAATGTGATGTCTGGCGAAAATAATAGTTGGAAACGCGAGGAAGTGTTTTCTCCAATGGGCTTCTTTCTCGTCCTTTTACCGCCAATCATATTCGAGTCTGGATATAATTTGCACAAAGGCAATTTTTTCCAGAACATTGGCTCCATATTGGTATTTGCTATTTTTGGTACAACCATATCTGCATTAGTAATTGGTGCTGGTATTTACTTATTGGGAATGGCTGAGGTAGCATATCGGTATGTTTTTTAATTAACTGATTCATTTATTTGTTTGATAACTTTTTTCGAATTCATTACCTCTTTATATTTCAGATTGAATTTTTCCGAATCATTTGCGTTTGGTTCGTTGATTTCGGCCGTCGATCCTGTGGCCACTGTGGCTATATTTCATGCCCTTGATGTTGATCCAATTCTTAACATGTTAGTATTTGGAGAAAGCATACTCAATGATGCCATATCCATTGTGTTGACAGCATCAATCACGATAAATGCGAACGCTGATGCGAACACTGGCGAGGCAATGATGAGCGCTTTAAAGACGTTTTGCGAGATGTTTTTTGCATCTGCTGGCATTGGAGTCATATTCGCACTTATCTCAGCATTGTTGCTTAAACACATCGATTTACGAAAACATCCTTCTTTGGAGTTTGCAATCATGCTGATGTTTACATATGCTCCTTATGTATTGGCAGAAGGCATACATTTAAGTGGCATAATGGCTATACTCTTTTGCGGCATCGTCATGTCACATTACACGCATTTCAATTTATCAACTGTGACTCAAATCACCATGCAGCAGACTATGCGAACACTGGCATTCATTGCAGAAACATGTGTATTCGCTTATCTTGGACTAGCAATTTTTTCATTTAAACATCAGGTGGAGATGTCATTTGTTATATGGTCGATAGTGCTATGCTTAATTGGACGCGCCTGTAATATTTTTCCATTGGCTTATTTGGTGAATAAGTTTCGTGAACACAAAATTAACAACAAAATGCAATTTATCATGTGGTTCTCTGGACTACGAGGAGCCATCTCTTATGCCCTATCACTCCATCTCCATTTGGATAGTCAAGAGAAACGACATGTCATTATTACGACGACTCTTATCATAGTCCTTTTCACTACACTTGTTTTGGGCGGCTCAACCATGCCTCTGTTAAAATATCTTAAGCCTGGAAAGAAACGGCGTACTCGTGGATCTTTGCGATCATCAAGTGGGAATTCTTATACTTCAAATCGAAAGCGCAGCAAGTCCATATCTCTTTCGAAGACGAGAGAATGGGGTCAAGCAATCGATTCCGAACATTTATCTGAATTAACGGAGGAGGAAGATGTTTCATTTACCCAGGCTCGAGATCGATTTGGCCGCTTAGATCGAAAGTACTTTATACCGTTTTTCACACGTCGATTCAACAGCCAGGAGCTTAACGAATGCAAGTCGCAAATGGCCGATTTGACTAACAAATGGTATCAGGCAATACGCATAAGTCCTCTAGATTCCGATGAATCAGATGATGAGATAGGGCTCTCGGCTACCATGAGTCACAGTAATTTAACTCGATCATAAATAAACGATACCTTTTTTTAGTGGCCAAAATTCAAGTATCAGGCAAACTCCTATGCAAAAGAACTACATATACACTATAATATTATGAAACATATTAGTGTGCAAGTGCAATTGTTTTCGAGTAGATCTTTAATTTTAGTTGTATTATAGTTGGGAATTTAAAAGTGTATTGATCAGTCTATATAAATTTTGTTGCCTTTGTGTATTTTGTACGCATTGCAGATCATTTATGTTAACTATTTTTATAAGCGATTCAAGCAGTATTCATACTTTTTTTATTTGATATTTGTTTAAATTTAGGAAATATTCAAATTGAGTTAAATATGTATGAAATGTCTAGCTTTACAAGAATCAGGTAGCACCTAATATTTTATAAAATACAATATATATTAATGTTATACTTATGATGTGTGTGAATTTTATAAAAAAACATATATTTGTATTTCCTCCAAAAAAATTGTGATAATAAATTTCAATATACTTACATGTTCAAATAAAAAAATTTACATTTTATTAGAAAACTACACGAATTAATAGAGAGTTATGCATTATTATCTTAATTACCAAACAATGAATGAAATATGCTGATTATATTATGCGTTTTTGTAATTTTTATGTGATAGATGTCATTCATTTGGAGAATAAATGTTTTTACTTATTAAAACCAGAAGGAAGATTTAATATTAGGATTGCAAATACCTTTCCAAACATTCGTACAGAATATGGCGTGACATTTCTTTAACTGTACCATAACGAATATTAGTGTGCATGTTTTGTACCATTGTCTTCAAATACATACAAATGGTTATTAGTATTTTTATCTTAAGTACATTTGAACTGATGTAGTATTTTTGACCAAAAGTATATTTTTTTTGGTATATCAAGCACAAGTAGAAAGCACAATTTTTCCTATCAGCCTTTCTTGTCTTCTCGTATTTTAGTCCTTTTCTATACGCGTCGCTAGCTAGTGAAATTTGCGAGTGCGGCTGTTACATATTATTAAAATGTAATATGTAAGCTAATTAACAACTGTAAGTGATTTAATTTGTGGAATTCAATGCGCTAATAATTTAGCGTAATTGACTTGCTATTCGATATTCGTTAATTTGCTGTGCGTAAACGATGAAAAGTGGCGCTCCGATAAACAAGATGGCGCTCCACTGGACAAAAAGTTATTTACGCGCCAAAATATTCGATGTTGTTTTTGCAAACAATATCGCGCCATTTCTCAGTAGTGTGCTCATGCATATTTTTGTACCAACACTGACAATACGAAGTTTGCGCGCAAAAAAAGCAACTACTTGGTTAGTTTTTTTGTTGATTTTTTTTGAAGTGAAAAAGTGTGGTAGAATGTACGCGCTCGTTTCAATTAAATATGCGTAAAAAAATATTGCGCTATTCTAAGCAAGAAGGCGTTCTACTCCGGTGGAAAATATGAAAAATATATAAAATTTGCTATGCGTAAAGGAGGAAAAGGGGCGCTCCGCTAAACAAGAGGGCGCTTTGCTAAGGCAAAAAGCTATTTACGCGCCACAGTTTGTTCGATGTTGTTTTTGGAATTTTTAGCTGCAACAATTTAGCGGCCAATATGATTGTGCTCGGTGAACATATTCAGTTTCGGTAAAATTGTGACTTATTGTTCTTGTTGATGCTGTCTTTTTCGGTCATCTGCAAACAACATCGCGCCATTTCTCAATAGCGTGCTCATGCATATTTTTGTACCAACACTGGCAATATGAATTTTCGCGCCAAAAAAGCAATTACTTGGTCAGATTTTTTTGTTGTTTTTTTAAGTGTAAAAGTGTTTTAATGTATAAGCGCGTTATTGCGTTATTCTAAACAAGAAGGCGCAGCGCTCCGGTGGAAAATATGAAAAATATATAAAATTGTCGTTTTTTGTGAAAGTGATTCAAATCACAGCAAAAGTTATTTCGATCTTCTTGCGATTTGCGATTTGGTCTGCATATATATTTAATAAATAAGTGTAAAAAGTAATTTGTAAAAAGTGCTTACATGATTAGAAATGTGCACCCAGACGCACAAGAAAATTGCGATTTGGTTTTGATTTGAAATTTGGGCTGCGTAATTTTTTTTTTATTTTGATGTTAATTATGATAATGAATTTAGTTCATTTTATTTGCGCTCTAATAAAATGTTGTGTTATAGTGATGTTCAATTTGTGTAGCAATAATATATGAAAATGTTGTTGATTTTGTGTAAATGAATACGTGATATAAATAAATAAATTAAATTCATCAAGTAAACATATTGAAAGGATGCACATAATGATGTATGTACGTATAAATTTGATCTAGCTCTAAATCAAAAAATTTTTTTAGAATATAATTCATGACTTTATTTTAAATATTTCCTTTATTACACACAATTCAAAATAACTCGCTTGTTTCATAAATGGTAGCACAAAATACATAATTCACTCGTTGCTAAATAGATATTTCAGCTCTGGACCATACCAAAATTGTGTAATATATAAATTAAAAAGTTAATTAAACTATTCATATCTCATTTCAAGTTTGCAGCATTACAAATCCGTTTAATACTTTCGTAACAGTATTCACATTTAGCTTATTTTTTAAATTAATTGCTAGACTGGGCATATGAAGTCTTGGCTGATGGACTTGTTAATTTTTATTTACTTTTCATTACTTTTCAATTATTGCCAAAGATATTATTAGATTATGATAAATACATATGCGCATATATCGATAAAATAAGTTCACATTACTTGTATACATTTTTCTAGTTTTCTTTTCTAAAATGCAATAAGTTATTCTATGCGACGTAATAGAAGCCGTGATTAATATATAAAATTGTGAGTAACTATATACATATATATATGCATTTGAATATTTGTATGAATGTATGTATGTATATATTTATAAACATATGTCTGATTGGTTGAAAATGTCGAATAGATTGGTTTGTTATATTGTGGGTATTGTCGTATAAAAAATAAAGATATTGAGTTGATAATAAATCCCAAAATATAAAGGTTAAAAATACCTTCACCACAATTCCAAAGTGAATCGTATTTAATTATATACACGAAAAAAATATAAATGTGACTTTGAATAATTAAAAAAAAAAATACAAAAATTACTGACATGGATTTAAAAACAATAATAATATTCTAAAATGACATAATTTGATATTGTGTGTGGATTTTACAAATTTATAACACATCATGTACTGCTTAATTGTTCTTATATAGTATTACAGTCTAATATTATATAGGTAACTTAAGATAATATTGCGTTTTTAAACTACTCAATAGAAATTGTATTCAAGTAGCAAACTATAGGAATATACAGTACACGTACATATAATATAAGGGAATAAATAATTTTAAATAACATGCTCCAAAAAACGAATTCAATTTAGTGCAGTGTTCAAAGAAATTAGCTTTTGTGTAAGAATATATAAAGGTGAAGAACGAGTGAATTCGTATTTTGGCATATTGCCAATGATAAAATGATGCTGGGTACGAGTTGGATTTTATTAGCATATATGTATTGTGTATTTGCGCGTTGAATTTGCTATCAGACCGATTGGGCTGTAAATTTAAGGCTTTACGACTGAGGTTCTTCAACTTCGTTGTCGATCCGCGATGAACGTATTCCAGACTTGCCTGTCCACGGGTAGATATCGGGACAGGGCTGACAGGTTTTCATATAGCGTACTCCTGATTTATGCCACAGATTGCACACTTTTGGATTATTGCAACGTTTGGGGCGATCCTGTAAGAAATATATTGTTTAGTAAAATGCTGATTTTTAAGTGTTCAGAGTTTTGAGCCTACCGAGTAATCACACTGGAATGGCTGGAACGAATTAATACGTGAAGTTGGTGTTGGATCGCGCACCCATTGTAGAGCTTGCCAATTAGTTATGATCCAAACGTCTTGCATGGCGTTAATGGCGTCAAGAAACTTGATGAAACCTTCTTTGTGGTGCGGCTGAGTAAACCAAGCGGCATGATAAAATAATCCAAAGGGAGCCCTTAATAAGACAATTAATAAATGTTTTATGCTTTATTCACATTTCGAAGGCAGTTTGATTTATTTACCTGTTTGTGGTATAATGACGTTCAAAATTTTTCATGATCATTTTTGTCACACCTTCTGCGTCACTGGGATTCGAGCAGGCATCACCCATGGAACAGCGACCACCATTCAAGTCCTGCCACATAACCATCGGCACCTGCCAAACGCCTGGATAGCTTCGAGTTGGGCATGGTGGTATCATACAGTCATGAAATATCTTGTAGTCTAAAGTATATGGCCAGGAAGGTGGTCGATTCTCATATACCGGCATTGATGAGTCGTACGTAAAATTGGAGTCGTATAACATTTTGTACATTTTGTTACCACCGACTGAAAGGAAAGGTGCACGCATTCCACGTACATCGGAAAGCTTCACACCACCATAAGCCGCAAGTATTTCTCGTTGACCAGCAATTTCTCGGGTCCATTTCTTTTGTGAGAACTGCTCGCCAAAGCTGTGGCTGTTGATGTATGTATTTATAAGAAATTTGACAAACTCTGGATGTTCGTTGGTTTTTAAAATAAGCATGATCTTTAGACATATGAATCTGAGTATATGCATTAGTGACGTTTTTGTTATGAATAAGCTTGTTGGTTGTGTTGGTTTTGGCTATCTACTTATATTGTGTGGTCTGTTCAGTGTGTACTACGCTTAGTTGCCGAGTTATGGCTACTTACGAAACTGTGTGTGAAGCCATTTCATGTCCATCGGCGTATAGATTTTGTACTTGACTATAATCAGTCCATTCGTGTGAGACGTAGAATGTTGCAGTAATGGGACACCCATTTGGGTTAACGCGCCCCTTCTCAAAAAGATCCATGTACAATTGTTTATTCAGATCATTAACAGAATCATCAAAGGTCAGTAATACAATTTGAGGAATGCTTTCAACGGGTAGTTCGCCTAGCAACCATGACCATTATAATGATGCAGAGGAAATGATGAAATGTGAAAAAAACAAAGGGGTACATGATATGAATATATTTATATGTATTTTAAATTAAAGCTCAAGTATGGAGGCAGAAGAAGAAAATATGTATTTTGCTAAACGTTGATGTATATCACCAGCTGGTTTTATGAAGCTGAAGTTGAGAACTCAATAACTTACGAAACCGTGTGTGAGGCCATTTCATGTCCATCAGAATACATATCCTGGACCATGCCATAATCTGTCCACTCATGTGATAAGTAAAAAGTACCACGCCAAGGACAACCATTGGGATTCTTTCGCGACTTGTTATTGAATATCTCTTGATATAGCTCAATATTAATTGTGTTAATGGCATCATCAAACGTAATCAAAACAATTTGTGGTGTCATTGATACATGTAAACCCCCTGAGTTTTGTGGAGTAATTTCATTTTTAAGATAATACATATCAAGTTGAATAGTCTAATATTAAACATTAGGTAATGAACCAGCTGTAGTTCTAACTCACCAGGTATATCTTTGCCACCGCAGTAGCAATCAGGCAATAGGCATACATCTTTACGGCATTTCGCAGCTGCCTTATCTGGGGTCGGCTGTGGATAAAGAGGGTCTGGACGTGTTGCTGGATATCGATAAATATCCACGAAGTCTTGCGCCTTTGAGACTATAGTACCAGAAGGCTTCAGCGTTGGACGCGTTCGTCTGTAAAGTTTTAACATAATTTGATTTATTGATTTATTTTTGATTAAAAAAATATGTACTTACGGTGGATGAGTTCCTCTGTTAGGCAGGCCTACAGTATCACGATCCTGATTTGTATATACACCACTGCCGCGGTTTCTATTATTGGCTCTAAATATAATTAACACAAAAGTTAGAGATAATATTACTCATTTATTAGAAAAAGTGTACTGTACGTGCGGAATGCCAATTAATTTTTATGGACAATTGCTACACAAATAGTAATAAGTTGTTAGTGTTGTTTATAAAGTACTTTACACAACCCAAGTGTTTATGTATGTAAGTATATATTTTGGTATGATTATGTGAGTATGTACACGTGAATAAAATAGCATTACACATCAGCAGCTAATTTATTGTAAACTTAGTGAGAACCAAAAATGTATAGTATACTTATATGTCTGTGTAGCAGGATTGGGCTGAAAGTCTAAGCAGAGGAAATAGACAAATAGAATAGTAACAGTTGATATTGTTTCGGCATGTAGATCACTGTAAGATATTGAATATGGCCTATTGAATGATTCCCGAAATTGTTTAAAAATTTTAATACCATTTGAGTCTCCATTTGATTTAGTTCGACCAAACTTCCATACGATTTTTTGGGCAAAAAATTAAGATATTTGTGAGATATTTCACATATTGAGGGCTGACACAATAAACCCTAATTCAATTTCTTGTAAACATTTTTTAACCATAAATACTAAATAACAACTCAGTAAAATGTGCAAATTCCGTTATGGCTTAAAAACGTTTGGATATTTATTATGAATATTAAAAAGTAAAAATCTCTATTCATATTGGCAAAACATATGACAAAATTGTGCATTCAGAATATTATTATAAGTGCATATTTAAATTTTAAGTTTTCATATTATTGTGACATACATACATATTTAAAGTATGTATTAGCCATTTTAAATTTGTGTAAAATCATAATTAACTATAGAGTGACAATTATCAACATGTTCTCAATAATAATACTAGCGTGAAAGTTAAAGGGCCACCACCTATCGGTTACGAATTGTTCATATATTTTTTCTCACCGCTCTGTATATTGTTGCAACATTTTACAGATTTGCTAATATTTAGTATATATAGTATGCATGTATCTTTGCTCTAAAAATCAACGAAAAACTATGTGACTATGTAGGCATTACAGAGGTCGTAAGATGTAAGACATTTCGTCTGTTGGTTGTTTAAATAAATACTATAGGCGTACTAGAAAGTCAACAAACAACCGGAATACTACATAAGTGGGTGAATGTGGGTAATGAGAAACGAAAGCTACATAACAATTACAGTTGTTGGGTTTGTTGCCTTATTTCAAGACACTAAATCTGTGTTGGAAAAACAAGATTACGGTGAATTTGTATAAAAAGAGAGGAGAGTGATAATGCAGTGGTATCAGCAACTAAGGAGCGTTATAAAGAAATCGCTATTTATTGTATACCTTGAAGGAATTTCGTTGCACTTGGCGCTGAGGGTGCTGTCGGAGCACTTCACCGAGACGGCAGCGGTAGCGACATTGTTGTTGTTGTTATGATGTTGGTTGTTGTTATTGTTGGGGGCGATGCCATTTTGGAATTTGCTAGCTCTACCGCCTTGCATTTGATAGATTGTGGAAGTAGAGCCTGGGCTAGATGATTGGGCGGCAGCAGCGGCAATTGACGATTTTATGGCATTGTTAACCCTCGAAACTCGCGTTGTTGGTGGAGCAATTATAGGTTCAGAAGAAGTGGCAATTGTAGTTGTAGTTGAAGTAGTGGGGATGGTACTATCTTCGGGGCTGCTACTATTTGATTTTTGTCTTATGGTCGGTTCTGTGCTTAATATGATCATTGTGGCGGAGGGTAGGAATAATTTGGAGGGATATGGTTTCGATGTCATATATGGGAGACGCGTGGTAGGGAGTTGTGTTACAGGCATTAGAGTAGTTGATCTTATAGACTCAGACATATTTTGGCTCCCTGTGCTATTAATTTCTTTAACCTCAGTAATGGTTGCTGTTATTTCAGGTGCAGAATTTTCATCAACGAATTGCGGTGATCCACTCTCATCGCTGTCACTCGCAGCAAGAAATTGTTGCAATTGCTCTAATACATTCGCGTTTCGAAACTTTATTGGACTATTCCCTGTTTTTATATAGCCAGCATTTTGCAGACTGTCAGCTAGTGTACGTTCAGCTGTTTGCTGTCGGTATTTGTTGGAGTATAGAAACTTGACAGGAGGGCGATCAGTAATAATAACATTTTCCGTAGATCTAGAAATATCATTGCCAACAGCCGGCGGCTCTGTGTTGCTGCTTAGTTCTATGGTAGTGCTCTGCTTAGCTTCAATTGGTCTGTGTGAAGTCAGTGCTTCAGCGCGGGGTGGACTCTGAATGTTACTTTCATTTTCAATCAGATTGGTTTTGGGTTTATTCGTGACTTCTGCATTATTTGGAGAGTTTTTGATTACGTCTTTGGCCTGCTGATCTGCTTTGAAGCTGTCATACTTCTCTTGTGATTTTGCAGTCGGCCCAGTTGATTTTTGTCGAAGGCTGTTTATAATTCGAGCGCGATGAACTTTTCTTCTCGAATATAGATTCGGTGTGGAACTTCTTAAGGAATTATTTTTAGGCACCTTAACCTTTGGTGCATAGGTTGTGGACTCGTCAGCAGTGTCTACATTATAGGTTTCGGTAGCTGCTGTGTAACGCGATCGTCCCCGGCTTCGCAGTGGAGTTTCAGATACATAAATAGGTGATGAAGTAACTAAATTTGAAATGGTCGATTTTGTTACAGTGTCCGATGTGGTAGTAGAAATTATAATGGATGAAGTTTGAGTAGTAATTGTGCGTGTTGGAGTTTCGCGCTCGATACTACTCATTGTTGGAACAGAAGTTTGGGGACTAAAAGTGCTTAGAATTGCATCACTTATACTGAAGTTACGAGCATTTCCTGTTGCCAATGTAGCAATTATGGACTGGCTTGAGTTTCTTTGAAGCACGTTCATAAGAAGTGTGTTTTTATTTGATTTAGGCGTGGTTTGGAGGAATGGTTGTGGTCCTTTTCCATTTGCATTCCGCGATCTCGTTGTTGTTCTTAAATTGTTTTGCGGCAGTCGTTCATCATGCAGTAGGCTCTCAAGACTTTTATAGGGCGACACAAATCGCATTGCAGGGTTGCTGGTCACACGACTAAGGTTGTCCTTAAAGATATTTGCACGGACCGTAAAACTTTGCCCTGTAGCAGGTCGTTCAGTGCTTGGCGTTAAAATAGTCGAGGCTTTTGTTGGAAACGTTGTACTTAACATACCAGCCTGTCCTGTGCCGCCCATTGTGGGAACAGTTATCGGCTTGGGACTTGAGGCTTGTTTGATGGTGGGGCGACCGTTCCGCCAGATTCGCAGAGGTGCATACGTTGTGGGTATTATATTCTCATAGGTCTCGGTATGTATATCTGCTGGTATGGGCGGTAAATGACTTGTTATATGTAAGGTTGCATTTGTTGTCATTTGAGAAGTGGTTGTTGTAGATGTTGTATCTGCCATGTGTTGCTTTTCAACTGGAAATAGCGACGCAGAATCATTTTCCTCATTCACTGGTTGCTCCGCTTTTAAGCTGAATCCATGCGACCCGGTCTGTAGACTATAATGGTAGACATTGTTCGGTCGTCTAGTACTTGAGCTATCCAATAATTCGTCTGTAATGATTTCTGGCCTGCTTCTAGGTATTGCCCTAAAACTTTGAGGCTTAACGTCGGATAGTACAAAGTTTTGTATACGTTTGCTTTGATTTTGCTCTGCAGAAATTTGTTGGTCTTTCTCAAAGGTATTGTACGAGTATGTGTTGCCTTTTACACGTGATGACTTAATAGTTTTTTCAGTTGGCTGCCGAAGCAAGTTACTGGAACCGTAAGCAGCAGTATTGATAAAATCTAAGAACTTAGGTGAAGTACTTGTCTCTTGCAAATTATTTATGGGAATTTCTGTAGTTTGCACTTGCACGTTCTGACTTTCATCATAAATGGTCTCAGAAAGTTGTTGTGTACTACTATTTGCACTGTCAACTACCATTGACCACTTCTCGCTAATTGGATGCAATGGGACTGTAGGTCGGATTTGGGTCAGGGTTTTGTGTGTATTGTTACTGTTTTGGTTTTTGATGTTTTCACTGACAGCACTAACTAAAGACTTAGCCAGAACTTGCAGCTGGGATTTGAGAAAGGGATTGGAACTATAAGTAGGAAATGGCATTGTTGTGGTCGATGTTGAAGTGGATGTTGAACTGGGTGTTTGTGTGGAGCGTGGTGGCTGTGTGGTTGTCTTTAATTTTATTATGGCATTTTGCTTAATGCTTTTATTTGCATGCGTTTTGTAGCTGTTGAAGAGATGTGTATTTTTAATAAACAACAATCACATTAGAGTTAGTAACTTATCCAGTTGATTGCAGTGTACTATAAATACAATGATATATCTTAATCCTTTGGTTCTCAATTTATTTTAATAATATGTTTTAGTTTCGGTAAATCGCATGTTAACAAAAAGCACATGCCATGCGAATGTCGCGAAGCCATGCGCGAAATAAATAATGATTACATTATACAATCATATGATATACATGCAATGAGATTGGCTGCAGGCTTTATACATTTATCACAACGCGACAACAAAATTGGTGAAAGTATATATGAGATTCAGCCGGTAATAATGAAATATAGGCAAATTAAAATATTGGGCTAAGTGAAATATATTGCCTATTTTTTAAGTATTTGGTTTTCAATAAACCAGAGCCTGTGCTATGGCTTCCAGCGGGCTCAGTATAATCTAAGACCGAAAAATACGTCTTTTTGTTTTGTGGACTAAAATGAAATCCGGTAAAAGGTACTACTTATTCATTAAGGTTTAAAAGCCAAAAAGCTATTTTGGAAACCGAGGAGAACCTCGTGAAGAGACAGCTAATCTAAGACGTAATCTACGTATTTACTTATGTGTAAAAGAAATTCACAAATTGTGTGTCATGGGAAATACCTTGACGGATGCAATGTTGTTGATTTTGCAGGGGGCTTTGTAGTGGTTTGTGTGGTAGTTTTGCTTGTACTTCTGCTTGTTACTGTAGATGACTTTAACGTCGAAGCTCGTGTTGGTGTCGTCGTTGTATGCTTTTTGGTTGGTGTAGTCGGCTCAGCCACATCGTTGGCAACCAGATAATAATCGCCAGTATTAACTGTTTTAGATGGTTTGCTATGACGCTCAGTCATCTCTCGGGCGCGCTCCCTATGATAATAGTCATCTGGTAAATTGTGGGCATTATCTGCTGAGTTGGAATAGCTAAAATCGGGCTCCTCATAACTCATATTTTCCGTGCTAAATGCTTCGTAGTAGTTACGCGCATCGGGTGTAACTACAGGAATCGAAGTTGTAGATGGAATGGCCCGGACATCTAATGTTTGAATTGTCACGTCTTCGACCCTGATTGATGAATTTGTAGTTGTTGTTGTTTGTGTGTGTTTGGGTTGTGTTGACGGAATGCGGTGGCAGTTACAATAAGAGATGAAAATGTTTCGTAAATTTTGATGCTGACTTTGTGTATTGTGTATGTTTTTCTGCTAATACAATTGGACATACTAGTTACCTAATCGAAGAAAAAATCTGTATTTCCTAATTCATCACGTATTCTGGGTATTGTGGCGAATACATACGTGGATCTAGTTAGCATTTGAGACATGGTTGTACAATGTACAAGATTCTACTCAATTTGAGTCGCGGAGTGCGAGTAATTCCTTACGTATTCTGGGTATTGTGGCGAATACATACGAGGATCTAGTTAGCAAGTGAGGCATAGTTGTACAATGTACAAGATTCTACTCAATTTGAGTCGCGGAGTGCGAGTAGAGAAATTAAGCAAAAAAGAATTACTCACCTTTGCGGTGTGCGAGTGGGCTGATCGTATGCACTGTCCTGTTCGATCTAGCGTAAATTGATGTTTGGTAGAATGGTATACTACACAATTTATTAAAGAATATACATACCTGTGCATTGATATCTGCATCATCGTATTCGGTGCTGTAGCTCAATGTAGACGGATTATTGTAACTTGCCCTTTGTGGTGGCATTGTCGTTGTTAAGATTTCCAAAGGTCGATACGTCGATTGTTGTTGCTGCTGACGCACATTTGGTTGGTATTGCTGGGGCTGTTGTTGTTCCTGCTGCTGCTGCTGTTGTTGTTGTTGTTGCTGTTGTTGTTGCTGATACTCAATATCCCTATACAAATCAATGTCGTCGTCGTAAACAGAATAGTATGATGAATCATAGGGATTTGATAAGGCTTGTGACTGTTGTTGCTGTTGTTGTTGCGGTTGTTGGAATGGTGTCGGTTGTTGTTGCGCCTGCTGTGGTGTTTGGTAGCCAACCCCGTGATTGAATATGGATGTAGTATTGTAGTAGTTACGATTGGATGCTAACTGTGACGGTGTAGCTTGTGAGCTGGGTTGTACAAATATGTTATCGGTTGTTTGCGCCGTTAGCGATGACGGTGAGGATGAATCAACTCTTTACCCACACAATTTTGGTGAGTCGATTTGACGGCGACAAGTTATTTACATTAACAAATATTCACAATTATTTAAAGTATTGATGCAATTATATAATACATATGACAAGAATGGAGAAAAGGAATGATTTTTATTTATATGATGCAAGGAGAAAAAAATTCAAACGAGATCAGATAGATTTTAAGACTTGAATCAGAATATATATTATATTATGGATAGTTTATTGGTTTGAGTGAGCAGGTTAGAGTGGCAGAAAATTTGGTTAGGGCTACCCAGTCCATAAAAAAAATTGTTTAGTCAACTGTACAGCTGTAAGTTCTATCGGTTTTGATTTTTGGATTTGGTTTGTATGGTTACGGGTAAGGTCAGAACGTAAACGTATAAACAGTAGTGCCTGCGAGCAGTTGTAAATATATTTATGTACATGTTACGAGTATTGTCATAATAATGTGTATTTGTGTAGCAGCCAAAAACAATTGAACGCAGAATCATCGGTGACTTGTATAGCTACCTTTGTCTATCCATGTTTGACGAGATGTGTACAGAGTTTAAATGTAGACCGCCCAAATTACTTGCGCTTACAGTGCCTTTGCCTTGGATGGTTTGATTTCGAGCGCGCTCAGATCCAACTGAATCATCCATAGCTTGGGAGTTCCACTTCTGCTGACCGCGGGTGCGTTGCGGCCGCATAGTGTAACGCGATTTCACTGGAGTAGGTGGTGTTGTTGTCGTTATTGTTGTGGTAGTCACTTGAACGCGCTGATTTTGGATGTCAGGTGAGGTCGTCCCTTGCAATTGCGGCAGGCGTTGCTTCAGTTCTTGGAATATGTCACTTGGAAAGCTAATGAAAGCGGGGACTCCAGCACCTGGACTAGATTGGTTGTGTTGTGAGAAGTGGAGAAATGGTCGCCGAGTTGTCGTTGCTTTTATGAATCCTGTCTGTAGCTGAAACCGATTTTTATCTGGCATAGCGGTGGTTGTTCTATCAGTTGTCATTTGATGGCGAGGTGGAGCCATTGTTTCGGACATGGGCATATAGGGAGGCATGCGTGATGGTGGCAGCATGTCCTCATCAACTCCATCATCATAATCCTCATCATAAAACTCAACAGATCCTTCCGTTGTAGTCGTACTAGAACCAACATTTTTTACACGAGGCAACAAAGTCGATGTTGTTGAACTTTCCTTAGCTTTATGACTTTGTATGCTATTATCAAATGTTTCATATCCTTTAAGAACACGAGTAGACGTTGCCACTGTGGTTGAGCGAATGGGTTCATTGGGCAGGATGGGCTTGGTTTTTATAGATGGTCGAGAAGTTGTTGTGCTTGGTAATGTGACACTAGTTACTGGTCGCCGAAGAACCAAAGTATTACGCACATTGCCATTTCCTTCATTACTTACCTGTTTGAAGTACTTGATTAACGGATTAACAGCCGGACTCACACTGGCTAAATCACTTGCTTTTAGGTTGGCCATAAATTCATTAATATTAAATTGAAAATTGGTCAAATGTGGCTTTGGTGTTGTCAACGATAATGGTGACTCGAGTTTTGGTAGCGCAGTGGAACTAATTGATTTGGTGAATGTTTGATATGATTCGGGTAAAGTTGTGTTCGACGCATAAGTGATGCCCACTGGAAAATCTGATAAGTTGCGAAACAGTATTTGCTGAAGATTGCCTGGTTTTTTATCGGACAAATCGGGTGCTGCAACAATATTAAAGTGGGGAGTGACTTGTAGTGGTGTGACTGGTGGTCGCACCTTGACTGCAGCATTCTCTATTTGATTCAGCTTAGCCGTATTGTATACACCTTTCATCTTTCGATTTGCAATAATATTGTATTGGAAATAATTACTTTCTGTTGTGCTTTGCAGCTCTTGACCTTGGCCAATGCTATACTGCGACACAAGTTTGCCCGTGTAGCTGGAATGTTCCGTTTTTATGTTATTGTTATTGTAAAATCCACCCATTGTACTGTACTGGGCATGGTGACCGTTCGGAGTAACTTGTTGTACTGGCTTAGATGTGGTATAATAATCTATATCAATCCGAGGAGTAGTTGTCTGTGTTAGTAACTGATTAGGACCAATAGGTTGATTGTCCAAATGAAAGTAGGCAAAGTTTTCGGTTTGAATTGGTTTTCGACGTTCTTTAAGTTCTTGTAGCTGTTGTATAAGGTATGGCAGTAAATCGCTACTTGAAGATTGCTCCTGGTAACCAACTGAAGGTCTTATACTGGTCGAGCTAGCTGCACCATAGTAATTGCCAGCAATCGGTCGAAAGTCATCTTCTACTGGAGGAGGCGGCAGTGACAAATTATAGCCTGTATAGACTAACGTTGGCTTTTGGGGGTATGCATAGTTCGATGCTTGCTGTTGCTGTTGTTGTTGCTGTGGATAGGTTTTATAGCCAAGGTTTGGGCTTAATTGGTTATAATTGTGGTTGGTCTGTATTTGTTGATTGGGCGGAGTTAGGTAAGGGTTGAAGTGACCGAATGCATAACCATTTTTCTGTGTATTAACTTGATGGGCAGATGGAGTGTCAATAGAACGATAGTTATTTGCTAGCCATTTTGGAGCACTATGTGGAAAAGGTCGCAACTGACGAGGTCGTCGTTTTGATTCTGCTATATCAGTGTCATTCCTATCTTCATTTAATTGTTCATAATCTGCGTCTGTATATGCGCCTTCTTCATCAACGTCAATTTCTTTATGATTAAAATCATTTTTCTTTATATTATATTTTGAAGAGAATTTTTGCAATTTAGTTATGGCTGGTGCAGCCTCATTAAGGTATTCTTGAGAATTGTCTGAGTTATTGGAGGTATTTGCTCCTTCGTCGTTATCCAATTTAGTATGAATTATATTTTCTGGCTCTGTGACCTCGCTAGAAATGTTAGAATCGGTTTGAGTTTCCGCTGGCGTATGTATCTCTAATCCAGCAACACTACGTCGATTGCGTGTCCTATCTAGATCAAGTCGATTATGTGGCAGTTCAGTTTCAATTGTAATGTCGTTTAAGCTTTCGCTGTTTGTGTACAGAGTTAGCCGAAAAGCATTTTTCAGTCAGTTGGTGTGTCGTTTTGAGCAAAATATATGTAGATATAGTGCAGAATGTATTGTATGAGAAAAAAGAGTAGTATGAGTTGAAGAGAATTTGAAATTTGGCTTGCAATTTTTGTAAACTAAAGCGACGAAAAATGAGGATATCATAGATAGGTTAAAATATCAAGAAAAGTGGCACTTGGCATACCTGTATGCAGACCCAAACGTATAGGACCCAATTTTCCCATGATTAGGTATAGCATTTATGCTGGCTTGGTGTATGATGCCGTCGCGGTCCCGCTGAACTTGGCTAACAGTACTTGGCTGACCACGATACACACGCTGCTGTCGATCGCTTTCCTCCTCCTCAATTGGCGGTAGTGAATCGTCTGCCTCTGTATAGAGCTGGGAATAAACAGGTTGTTGGTTGAAGACATTTCGAATTGAGTTTGGCTGCCACTCACCTTGGCTATTTCCTCTTGAGACTCTAATAGCGACTTTGGTTGCCCACGAGACGTGACTACAGGATTTGGCGGCACGCGCAATTCTGGGGGCGGTGGTATATGCTGAACTTGTGCCTGAATTATTTGTGGCGGTGAGCGATGATACTGTGGTGGTACTGTAGCTGTTTTTTGTGTCGAGCCTGGGCTAGTAAACGCGGCTCCGAAGCGAATGCGGCTTGGAACATGCTGTTGATGTTGCTGTTGTTGCTGTTGTACTTTGTTACGTGGCGCATTACCAACATCTGTCGAGCTGGCTGACGTACCACTATCCACTACTTCACAACCCACGTTTCGGGGCCAGTCACAGGTCTGCAGCTCATGAGAATACATAAGACCTCCTGTGCAGCTTTCAAGGAGTGCACCACCAAATACACAAACATAATATTGCGTACAGTCGGTTGGATGCGGGTAATATCCAAATTCTTCGGGACAGTCAAAGTTAATACCATGTGGACTGGATGACTTAACATTCGTTCCAAAGCTGCGGGAATTATTAACACGCGATGCGCGTTTGCTTTGAGCATCTGTACATACTGAAAGAACAGAAAAATTGCATTTGTTTTGTGAAAATATAAAGAAAAATAAGCGAAATAATTAAAAATTTTTCCAATCGAAATGATTAATTGTTGATACTTATAATATGAAATGTAAAATAGATTATCACTGCAGAGCAAAACAAAATTATTTTTTTCTGCTATTGTAGCGAATCGAAATGAACTGGACTTCATACCGTCAAACCCACAAAATACGATTTCAAATCAAGAAAATTTTAACCAAAACCTGAATCTGATTAGTAATTCAAACAATTGAGCTCAATTTGAATTCAATTGAACTTACTTCGATGCAATCAAAATTATTGCAACAAAAAACAAAAAGTTAAGTTAAGCCGCAAGCCAATGGCGCGACCAATTTGAATTGTTTGCCCAACCTATACTATAATAATTGGGGCGGAAGTTGTTTTTACCTTTATTACTCAACTTGTTAAAATTTTATATGCCTTACACTATTTCTATACTTTAAGCTAGAAAACCATATCTAAATGAGTGACTTGCAAAATATTAACGGACGCCTGCTCTGTCACGATGTCACTTAACTTAAGAATGGGAGTGATAAATTAATATTTTAGTTAATTGCTTAGGATTTGAATTATTGATTGTATCCTATTCAACGTTGCGATTATAATCTCTGCTATACAATTTACACAGAAGTTTTGAGTTGTGATATAAAAACTGTCCTAGCTCATAAGAGGCTTGTGATCACACATAAAATAATATTTTTAAAACTACCATGCATAATATATTTAGCCTCTTAAAGACACTTTTTCCAAAAAAAAAAATAAATTCACTTTTTTATTCAAGTTTTGGACGTAGATTAATTGTGATATTCAAGTTACTCTATACAACAGTTATATAATAGTAAAAAGAAATCGGGAGAATCTTAAGCGTTAAAGCTTCTATATGCAATATATTATTTCTAATACATTTGCTTGCACGTCGCATGTGAATAATCATGTCAAGGTTGTTGAACAAGATCTACTTAGCATGCAGTGTATACCACACGCATCGCAAATTGTGTAATTATCGCTCAAAACATCATACGTTGTCTCGTTCACCAAATGCAGCTTTCGTAGTAAACGACAATATTGAGTGAATTATATTGTATTGCTATACAACTACAGAGTCTAGTGCTGGCGCAAAAAGTAAGCTAATCACGTGCCAATTGAAATTGGTCATGCAAAAGCCTAGAGTCGTGTTCACCTGTGATGATATTGGTCTTAGCAAGCGTCAGCATATACTTGGAATGGAACCTGGCAACACGACTGTCGAATCATTGATGATGTTTGTACTTTCTGCTTCACTAAACAAAATGTATACCTGACCTGGCTTTACTTGGCCAGAGTTAGAGCGTGGCTGGGTAGTTATGCAATGTTGGGCAATTCGGCCATAAATCTGATTGGCTTTTTTATGAATGTATTTGGCGCTTGTCGATTTCTTCGCTTTTGCTACTCTACTTATTGGAAAATAAGTGTAACACATTACACGACTTTTATTGAAAGTGAACTCATACACAGCACAGGCAATTAAAAGACTGTCCAATAAGTACCCAGATGATGGTTTAAAGTTACGTCAAACTGCCTTTGATTTTGTTTTTAGAAATATCATCCTTTACATTTGTTTAGTTACAGTATTACCAAACACGAATTATTTAAATGAATTACTCCATCAATTGCAAAATTAGAATAACATTGCCAGTGATATTACAATTTTAGCAGTTCTAGGTGTGGTAACACTTCACACATAACTAAAAAAATCATTCAACTTTCAATTTAAAATCGATTGCACAATTAAACGAGGCGTACTAGATACCCCAAGGCAAGTTTCGTTCAACAATCTTTGTTTTGTTGAATTTTTTTGTGGTTGCTATGTCTTTTGTTACGAATATTTGAGCTGCCTTTCAATCGTTTTGCATGTGCGCAGGAAGTATGTGATCAGCAGTTGGGATTTTCCTTTCTAATCGAGAGCCGTTACTGTAACTTCCTGGGTGTTAAGCCACGACAAATGCCAATCGTTAACACATTCTCACTTTCTGACAGTATGGAGAGCCCATAATAATTTAACCATTATTAGCCAAAGAGCAATAAATTCAAATCTTAACCTCATGATTGCCAGTTCATGTATAATTGTAGCACTACTACTACTTTTGCACATTTTTCGGGTAGTTTTAACTTTATATATGTATGTATGTACAGAAAAATTAACTCTCTTTTTATTTTGATATCTGCATGTGCTGATACAAGTCTAGTATTATAACAGTGAAGTGAAAAAGTGAGAGTTATATTGGACCCACTATTTTGTGCTCCACAAACAGGAAATGTGCAACTTGGCAACACTTGCCGGTTTTCTGCATATTGCTACAGTCGACGGTCAGCTAGATGTTGCTAAGCCCACATTCAATGGCTACACTTCAAAAGTAACTTAAACGTTTTTGGCAGTTGTGTAACAAAGCTCCTGGCTGGGACTCAATAGACTTATATATTTGGCTCATAACATATTTTTAGAGCGTAGCTAAAATTTTTCGAAATAAGCATCAAACTAATGCTCTTTTAGAGTGAATTACTTTAGCAAATATCACAAGCAATATGAAATAGTTGTTGCACAACTTATTAATATAGATAATTTTATAAAAATAAAACAATATATATTTGTACAGTATCCATTGTCAATCAGTTATATGTGGTTTCATGGGACCACCAGCTTTCAAAAGTTGGATGGATTAACTGTATCTGTATGTCTGCTTATTTTGATTCGATTGCTCAAGTTAAATGGAATAGTCACCTGCACAACTCTTTAGATTTAACTAAGGAGTTTCAGTTTTGTGGCACGCAGCATTTGTGAAAGTTTGGTGCTCACTCGCCAGTGACTGGCAATATGACACTTGGCGCACATGATTTTTTATCAAATTTAAAGCTTTTAAAAATGTTAATTGGGAGCCAACTTTCAGATGTAGCCAAAATTTTGTTGTCATTCATGTTGCTATCATGATTATGTATAAATTATCGTATATATATATATATGTCTTCATGTATTTCAACTGTTTCTGGATAATTTATATAAAATTAAAGCTATCATTTGAAAATGTATCATTTCGAAAAATGACATATATAATATTGGTTTTAGGACATAACCTAATAATATTATTCATTTAAAAGTTGTTATATACTGGTAATATACACACATATCGTATCATACACATATATTCAGAAATTTATTGAATATTGACAATCTCACACGTTTCGATCAAATAGTTGCTGGTTACAGTGAATGTTGCCCAGTAACTGCAGCTCCGACCGCAACAAAAAGCATAAAAACTACTATTGCAAAAAGTGGGTCAAACTGAGAATATTGCATAAGATGTAGACACAACACTCACCAGTATACAGACAAACTATTTCAAATCTTGCTGCTAGTTGCAACAACTAGACCACGCGACGTCGCCATTTCTGCTAACGAAAACCAAAACGACAGCGACAACACCAAAGACAACGACATCAACGTTTCTGTCGTGGCGCAAGGCTCGTAGAGCACATTATAAATGCAGCAAACCACGCCTGCTTCAAAATCGATCACTTTCGAATAGACTCGAGTTGCTTGCTTGCTGTTGTAGCTCTAACGTGGGCTGTAAAAAGCTGTATAGTTCGTAAAATAATTTTCGAGCAGTAACACGGAATGGTCGTTTAAGGGAATGGTGAATGTTCACTTTTGAGTACCAACTACACAGGAATATTTTCCAAATTAAATGCTATTCTCAGAACCATAAAATAGATCTAACCTAAAAAATGAATTTTTCGCCGCAAAGTACAAAACCACCAGAGGTAAGGAGGTCAAAGTTACCTATTTTCCTAACATTGAGATAATTGCCAATAAATCATACATTTTCAAAAGGCACAATTATCATAGATGAGGAAAACACATAACAAATGGAAAGTACTATGACAGCTAAAATTTACATACAGCATACAATATCAGCACGACCGTGATGCATTTAGACTGTAAGAAAGAAAGACTTGAAAGAAAACGCCCCATTCACTGCAATAGCAGAGGTTAAGGTACTCATATTTGTAGGTTTTTCAGGGCTCAGGGTTAATGTTGCCAATATTACGACTCAAGACATCGAGATACTTGTACGATATATTGCTACAGTTTGCGATGCCCTTATTATTGCTATTTGTACTAATTAAAGGTAATGTCCTAATTTTTATATACATTTAAGCGTTCATGTAAGTTCATGTAATGTAATGTTTAATTGAATTACAACCAGGTCAAAGAAATATTTTCTACTTTTCTACAATTCAAAAATTTTATTATTGAGCGAAACTCAGTCTAGTTCACATTTGCATACATAAACCTTTGTATGGTCCTGTAAATAAATATTAGGCGCTTACTGCACTGCACTTAGGGAATGTATAATTATTAGTAAAATACCGTATACTCAAGTCTGAATAAAAAATAGTTATAGAATCTAAGAGGATTAAACATGGATATTGCAGCTGCATAATATTATAGCTGTTATAAAATTAATTTTTAAAACAGTGTTAATGTAAAGAATTGTTCAGTATTTTGCTTTACATTTCACATTCTTCAAAAGCAGTAAATGAACATTCGATAACAATTTTAAATTGTTGTTAATTTTGAGTTAGAAATGTAAACAATGCCAATGAAAGATTTTGCTATGTGTACATTTTAAATTAGGATTTCGATATCTACCTTTAATGTATCCATCTATAACAGGTTAATCCACGCCTTGACTTAAATACCAAAAGTCAAATAAAGCTGATATAATTATCCACCTTTGAGGCGCCTCAAATTAAAAAAAAAAATAGAAAAGTAAATAAAAGCTATCAACCCACGAAGGCCGCGCCCAGCCCCATTTAATAAAGAAAATGAGAGAGAAGTAATTTTTGTAAAGCCTCATGTAGTTGAATATATTTATGCGTATATATATATATTCGTAGTGGTTTAAAGCCTATTTGTGTGAGATTTTTATTGGTTTTATTGACCGCCCGAAATTTGTATCACATGAAATTTACGTTGCTTTTGCTTAATAACTTCATATTCAACAAGTTCGGTGGATTTGGAGTACTCCTATCAATATTGTAAATGGTTTGGGTAATATGAATGATAAATAAAACAAGGTCTTTCGATTTACCTAGTGCACACAATATAAATATTACGGATATATTCACTCTTGCTTACGTAATTCGATGTATTAGAATGTATTTTCAAACATACAAAATATTCGCTGTCTGGCATTAGAATTTAAAAGTGAGCGGAGTTCACTCAACTCTGTCCGGTCTTGCGCTGTGAATTTAAGTGCCACAGCATATTTTGGGAGTGCCATTTAGGAGCAATTACGATTCAAATCTGTAGCACAACCAAAAATGTGTGCAGTATAAACTCAAATAATATATTGGGGTGCTGATAAGAATCCTTTTGTAATTTTATGTGGTGTTATACATTAGCAATTCGATAATCATCTGCAAATGCTACACGAAAGAACGGAAAAATCTGAATTACTTTTAGAAAAGCAATGCAATGACATTTTAATTACATATATTTAATTTAGTTTACGGTCCCGGGCGGCTTCAGAAAACTACTCAAGGTCGCTTAGCGCCTCAGCATGGCAACCAACGAATATAAAAAGTGAACAGTCGAGTCGATTGCTGCTATTGCCCAAGCGATTGACGCCAACATGCACAATATCAACATAAATCGTCATCAAAGCTGGCATTAACAAACCTTATTTAAAAAGTTAAAAAGTTATGACGCACTGAATAAAAAAATTACACAATATAAAAACCACTAGAATAGAAGCTTTGCTTAATTTGTAAATATACATATGCAATTGTTTCATTGAAAGAAAATTAAATTTTGTATAAATAAACTTTTTGTCGTTGAAAAAATGGTCTCTATTAACTGTATTGCTTTTATAGGGTATAAGAAGTATTACCAATTTTAAAAGATTCAATTGTTTGGCATTTAAACATGTTAAATCCCACACAAATTTTTGCAGCTGAGATATTTCAGAGTGCTGAGTTTGTTCCCATGCTTACGTAAGTCTTGGGAGTGGCCAACTATACCACGTTGCAGCAGTATCTCATAAATATAGAGCACAACAACTGCATTGGTTAATAGTGCTTCCATTTCTCACGACTTTAAATGGGTGTGATTTAAATCCTTGAAAGGATAAAGGTATATCAACGAAAGTTATTATAGTCTATAATAAACATATATTAACTTGTTGTATGTTAGAAATAAGACACTTTTTAAAAAACACAATAAAATTTTAAAATTTGTGTTTGCAAGATAAAATTATTTTAACTAATTAAATAAATGTATTATTATTTGGCTTGATTAATACAATACTACGATTATAAAAAAAACGAAAACATAATAAGAGAAATAAACTATAACAAAAAAATAATGGATAAGTCACAAATAAAATATCCAAATACAAAGCCAAGTAAAACAATCACCTTTAGTTAACAGCCTAATATAGCCTTCACCTTTTCATTTGACAGCTAGACAAGAGAGGGAAACGATGAGGCACGATAATTTATATGAAATTAAACATGTAATCGAAACGATTGACTACAAAAACCATCGGGGTCATTGCAAATAACAAGCTATTAAATAAAACCAAAATCTGCAAGTTGCGATGCGTTTGATATCTTTAATGTTACTTTTAGTTTTTCGTCAATTTTATGTCGTAAGTTATATACGTATACCTCAAAGCATAGAAAGTGGATGCTGACGGGTAAAGTGTGTATGTTAATTGACAAGCTGCGTCAGCTTACTTGGGTTTCCCGTTAAACTTGAAGAGACGCCAGCATTTAAAAAAACTTACTGCACCGTGCACATTGTTTCCATAATTATTTTAAGCTTACAGAAGCAAATTGGGAATGATGCAGATATATATTTAAAACTTTATTAAAAACGTGGATTACAAGCCTGTATCGTTAAGAATTATGAGCGCAAACATTTTAAAATTAAGTTTCTTCTAAAGTTTCATACTTAGACTTACGCTGGTTACTTTTAATTTTGATGTACAAAATATAATGAACGTTCCAGCTTATAACATATATAAAACAATTTAATTGTTGTGTTAGCCGTTTTAATGGAAATACTCTTCAAAATTACGTTATGTTCATGTTGCCAAAGCAATTAAATGTCGTTGTTTCGAAAACAGCTATGCGCTTAAGAAATACATTTTCAAAATAACCATTAACCTAGTAATAGTATATTACCCCATAAGAGTGTGTACTAAATTACGCGTATTACAAGTATTTCTGAACTTTCATGCGCTTGAACTCTATTAATAGCATTTATTCAAAGATCACACCAAAATATAATAGTGGCCGAAACTGCAAACAACAAATGTAAACAGATAATAACAAAAAATTACTACAAAATATTATCAGAAACATAAATAATATGAATGAAATCATTTCATAAGCACGATAAGGACAAAATGCATCCTGAAAAAAAAATTATTTTCTCAATGTTTAACAGGTTGATTGGCAA
Source organism: Drosophila siamana (assembly GCA_035047445.1). Taxonomy (NCBI): domain Eukaryota; kingdom Metazoa; phylum Arthropoda; class Insecta; order Diptera; family Drosophilidae; genus Drosophila; species Drosophila siamana. The sequence goes on along the minus strand of JAWNPP010000142.1, from coordinate 62,528 downwards.
ATCGATTTAACAGACCTGTGAAAATCCAAAGTCAAGGCTTAAAGTCGTTAGCTTTAAATATAAGACTGTAATTTTTTTGTTGTGAGTTCAAATTCGGAAGTTTCTATGTTGTTTCTCTATGTGATTTTGACGGACATTCTTCAAAAGTTTACAAAAGCATTTATAAATGCGTATATAAATATATATGTATGTAGATACTTCAAAACATTAATACAAGCAAGAATCGTGTTATTTTAACTGTATAACTAAGAAAATGTTTGCCTCGCTGAAAATATTTTGTATTTGTTATTATTTCATTATGTTATGTCTGTTAATAATTCGATGACTAATAACATGTTTCGCAGATAGATTGTCTAAGCGGATATCATTTATTCAAAATTTGTTGACTTCGAGTATTTATCCGGTTTGCTTGATTGTGAATGTCAATCTATAATTTTGAAGACTTGGTTAAATAAATGAGTAAAAAATACGTAGGGTTTTTTCCTTTTCTGTTTTGACTATGAACATATTCTGAAATATATTGAAGGTCTCGCTAATTTTTATTTGTATTATTTTTCGTTATAAACCCAAAAGTGCAATATAAATGTAAAACGATGTATAAGTATAATATTATTAATATAATAATAATTTATATTTTATATACCAATGAGTAAAAACCAATATGTGTCCACACAACGTGCGCAAACAGATAATCGCTGTCATGTTCTACAAATTCAGGGAATGTCAGGGTACGAGAAGAACAACGTAAGTGACAGGGATAGTCAAGAATGAACATGTTCAAAATTATTGCTAGTGTGTAATCTGCACAAAGGTATCTCTCCATGTGCAAGAAGGCGTGGGGAAGGTAGGCGATGCTAGATCTGTAGGGGTTTTAAAACTGACTTGTTTGCCCAGTCTGTCACTATTGTTGTGATGAAGTACTTCCATTACCAACGAATCGTACATAGGCATGGTAACGTGCACTATACATGTTGAATAGTTAATGCCCTGTACCGAGATTATTGAAATTTATTGCATTTTTGAGTAACAACTAATGTTTGTCTGTTAAATTTGCAAAAATTTAGAAAAGCTTAAAAAATTATTCCATGTTTCATTATTTTTATTTCAATCTAATAGGAAAACAAATTGATTTACAATAAACTATGTATATGGATTTATTGAAATTCATTTAAATATAATAAAAATTTATCATATACATTTTTTTTTAAATATCTTACTGATTCAATAAGAGTTTATTGCTCCAAGATAAACTTGATAGCATACAAGTTGTGTGCAGTGCACATAAACAATAGCCTACAACTTTATTGCAAGTATCACTTGGGTTGTTTGTTAAATTGAAGCGTCTAGCCGATGGTACGAAGCAATAAAACTGCACAAATAAATTCGTTTTAAAACAAATAAAGAAGCTCAGGATCCTAACCGTAATGTCATCAAACTGAGCATTGTAATCGTAACCAGTTACTAATTTACCAGTTGCTGTATTTTACTGTTCGTCTCCCTCGTCACCTTGGGCGGCATTGAAAGTGCACAAGCCACCATCAGGTTCCTGATGTGATTGACTTGCCCCAACGCAGCAAACCACTAACCAAAAACACGAATGACTGCAACAGGTAATTGGCTTATATGGCAATTACAAGAAAATCACAAACTTCACTAAGTTGTACTGATAAAGACCTAGAGTTCAACTACGCAATGTGAATAAACGTTTGATGACCCCAGTATACGATCTGACATAATTTTGAACATTGCATTGAATACTAGAAATGCGATTGGTTAACCGGACACCTCAAGCTCTTTGGGTGATTAATCGTTTACTGAATGATGAAAGCCAACGGTATTCACGCGTAATCAGTTCAGCATGCAACTAATTACATTTTCTCACCTAATAGAGCACCTAGCCGACAATCTTACATAATAATATACAATAGCACATGCATAGGAAAATATGTTGTCACTGTACGACTGAAGCGATATCGAACGATTAGCTAAAGTAGCTATACTCTTATATGCGTTCATATACAAATAACTAGTGTGCGCTGTAAGTGAAAGTGAAAGGCTAGCACTATACACATCGCTGCATAAAAAAAAATATTTGAAAAATTTTAAGCTGTTGAGTGTTTTTTCGCTTTTAAAGATGCATCAACTGCCTGAAACTGAAAATTTGCCCTTGGCAACCTTGTTATAATTGACTTCCCATCGTTGAAACGACTACAATAACAAAAATAAAAGCGCCAAGGTTGTTGAACATCTGCAAAATCCAGTTTAGCAATAACCAACTCACAGGGGTGACAATGATATATATGGAATAGCCTTTAAATTTAATAAACCTTGTCCTTTTTAACTTCTGTCGAAGTCACGGCTATAGGAATAGCATATTTATTGTAGTTATATGTATTAGTATAAAATCAATACTGCATATATTTATATGTTGTATTTGCAAATAAAATAGAAACAAATAAAAGCAATAAATTTGATTTGTGCTAATTCTTTACATACACTATTCTCTTTAATACGAAATTGACCTGGCGTGCTTTTTAAATTGGACTGTGTCCTTGCCGCATTTGCACGCCCAAGACCCATGACGCTGTTGAAATCAGTTAGCATGACTACCTTTCTAAAATGCTGACTTAATATTTATATATATGCAGCAACAGCCTTGAATTTACTGCCAACTTCGCCGAATGCAATACCCTTCTACATATACTAGTGAGGTTAAGAAGGCTTGATTGGTAGTGTAAATTCCATATGTTTATACACATTAATACTCTCATATGCGTATGAAAGCACTTGAAAAAGTCTGTGTCGGCAGTTTGTTTATAACTGTTAATGAGAAAGCGAATATTGTATGTATGCATATGCCTAGTCACATTTATGACTATGATGTATTGGCTTATTTCTAGCTATAATTTGTAATTGCCGCATTCGAATATAGGTATGCATGATGAACAATATCTTGGAATATATTTTATTTGTTTATGATTTTTTTTTCATAAGTAGGCGTAAAGAATGTTGAGTCTACAGATTATTCAATTAATTATAAAGCCACGTTGTGGACTCGCTCATGTGATTTTGTTACGAATGCCCATCGGTGTTGCTGGTGATTGTTTTTTTAAAGCAACGAGCCGTAAATGTGAAATACGCATAAAATAATCATAAAAATTAACTTTTACGCAATCCGTCACAAGGCATTCAACCATTAGCTTTCGGACATGAGTGAAAAAAGAGAGCAATCTGGAGACAGGTGTTAGAGTGTAAAGTAGAGCAGTCGTGCCAGCCAAGGTAACTTGCTGTTGTTATTTCATTCAAGCTATGGATAAGTCAAAAGTTGTTATATTTTGGTGGTTAGGCTTGTTGTTATAGCATACGTTATGCTTTGAAAATAATTTACAATTTAATTTTTGTATATATGTAATTTATGTATTGGAAGTAAATGCGAACACATTTTACTTATAAGAAATGAAGATACCATAAATATAAAAGAAATGCAACTCAAGGTGAATTAAGCCATTTAGAAAATTTTCAGGTCTTAAATTAATTTAAATTGTATAGATATTGTTGTTGTTATTGAGTATTGCACTATTGGTCAATATTATTTTCTCTCATTGCTGAATAGTTAAAGACTCTCTCACAAGCATCACGAGTATTTGCACTACATATAGTAGGTGAATGTATTTGAACATTTATGTACACTATGTGCATATTTACGAATGTTCGTAGTGCATTTGAGTAGTTCGTTGCCTGAGTCTTTTATTATGCCTTCTTGCAGATGGGAAAATCGAAAGTATAAAGTAGCTACTTACAGTATAAGTGATGTTACGTCATATGTACATATTAGTAAATATATCCACACAAATACAGCTCCCTCATTACAATACTTTAAATTAAAACAAAAAGCAAGTGTAGAGCAGGTAGGTTGTAACAAATCCCATAATTTAACAATGCCCTTCCGCATGCGTCAACTGTTTCACACGGTGTTCATTAACACTATTTCTGCAAAAGTGGCATGTCTGACATTGTAGAGATTTGAAAACTTGATCTGGGATTGGCATTTGTTTAATAAGCACATAATCCAGTCGGATTCTTTAATTGTTAATAATAATTGCTTAAGAAAATTTGGAATATATAAATATTAATAGTAACGCCTCGAGACACTTAATGTATAAGTTATCTTGGTCATTCAAGCATAACGAAATGGAAAGCTTGTCACTTTTCTTGCATTATTTTGATGAGATTTCACTACTAACTACATTTTTATTTTATATCATGCCATAATAGTTTTGTTTTACATTTATTTTTGTCGCATCATTATGTCATTAAGGCCAAGTTATATATTTTGCATTATTTTGGGTATAATGGTACAGTTATGCTTGTTACATATCTCGAATCTACACACCTAAAACAGGTAAAAGGTAAGGTTAACACCTGTAGAGTAATTAAAATAGTTTCATTAAGTAAAAAAATTAATTAATTAAATGATTAAATTATTATATCTTTGAAAACTGTAACAAGTAGTTTGTTCGAATTAAATATAATATATCAGAAAACGACATTTGTGCACTTAGGGTTGAAAGCGGGACAACAATATGCTCGCACTTTCATTTCTCTTATGGAAATAAAAATTTGTATAATTATCACTAAAATGAAACTTTATAGCGTGTACTTTGCATAATAATGATAAGTACAAGTAACTCAATCATATGCATACGACAACTTGTGGATTACCTATGTAATTGGTATGTTGTAATTGTATGCAGTAACTTTCAACTTCAGTACTCGCGTGCTTGGAATGTGCCGCTTCCGATCATTGTATTTTGATTCAGGTACTACTTGGCTTTTTGAAATCAATATATACAACAGGCCATAACATAAAGTATGTTGACGTCTATAATATATATGTACATATGTATGTGTATTCAATTCACCAATATGCAATATGCATGCAAGTGCTCATGGGTACAATTAACAATTGAAAAATGAAAGTGCAACAAACAGCGCAATTGTTTACACAAATCTAATAAAATTAGACTATAAATATGATATTAAATTAATCTAAGATTCCATGTAACCTTTAATGTAGTCAATGAAAAAATAATAGTTATCGAAAGAGGTCAATTAAATACCAACAATTTATTAAATATATACATTTACATATTAAAATCAAATCAAAATGTGAATATCTTAATTTTTTATGTCGTTTGACAAATTGAATATTTGTAACTTAAGAAAAGCAGTTGTGTGTGCTTTTTTTAAGCAATTGCTATGACCGCAATTTATTGGATAACACACATACATATACGTACATATATACACTCTCTCGTCAAAAACAGTATTTCAATCCATTCATGCCACTCAATTTATTGAGTTGTGTGCAATTAATATCTATGCCACAAGCAAGCTAACTGATTGGCAGCGTAGCTTACATAAGTCAAATATATAACGCGCGATTCGCTTAGTGGACAAAGCAAGGTGACCAATCGTTTCAATTGTTTGTTATGCTCAAAGGTAATCATGGTATATTATTTCTTATTTTAATTTATGTGTGTTAAATAAGTAAACATCGTGGTATATTATTTCTTATTTTAATTTATGTGTGTTAAATAAGTAGACCAAGTAATTGAAGTAGTTCACAATACTGATACATTAATGTGCGGATCAAAACCTTCATAACTTTATTATTACCAATACTAGTTTTTATACTTGGACAAAAAAAATTGATGTTTTGCACAAACAAAACTGGTTATTTAATCTTTTCATGAACAATACATTTAGGCTTATGTTAATTTCCAGCAATGAATCTAACGAAGAATTGCAATTTATCGTTTTTAATTTATTTTTAATGCATTCAACCGCATTTTCACCGTTTGTATTGGTTTGGATTCAGTTTCAGCAGATTGAATAAGCTCTCTTTTTTACTGTTCTATAATGCATTCCTATGTTTTGTTCATGAGAAAATTCTCAAAAACAGTCAGCTTTTATATTTTTGTTATTATTGAATAGAACTATTTATAAATAAAAGTTACAAATTGAGATTGAACATGAAAATAAAAAAAAAAATCACATAAGACACTGATGTGTTTAAATTAATAGCTAGCTTGATGTGAATATATTGCATATGGAATAACATCAGACTTCGTTCAAGTCTTGTATGTCGTGAATTTTAGTTAAATCGAAACAAGTTTTGCTTGTTCATAATTTCTTCGTCAGAAACGAAAAAAAATTTCCATAATAATAATGTTCAAAGAGTTTGGCGTAGCCAAATTGCTGTCGAAAATAGACATACATATAATTTACATTTTTCGATTGAATAATGAGTAGACTATGGAAACTGCTTAATATCCATTACTCGTGTATACTATACGACGGCAAGATGAACGCTTTTTTATAAGATGATAGATTGTTGGAATTTAAACGACATACGTCAGTTATTTCTTATACCAATAAAATAAAATCTGTTGTATGTTTTTGTTATCAAATCCACACGTCCTACTATGATTTTACAGTGTAAAGCAAACAACCCTACAGCTTCTGCAATGTGTATTTTACTCCAATTGATAAGTGTTAGCACAAGTCTTGAGAAAAATCCAGTTTCGTAGTGGGCATATGACCTGTCAGAACTCTAAACTTCAAGGATTCTGATGTAATATATGATTTAATATGTATTTTTGTATATCAACTTAACAACGTGTTTATATATTATGCGCAAAGATTATTTCTATAGTCATTTGATCTTCTATGGAAGAAAAATATAAAATACAACTCACCTGTTTGAAATAACAAAAGACATAATCCCATAAGCCAGTATAAACATTGACGCTGTATTGGAAACTCCATGTTGCTATTGTTATTGCTCGTCACTGTAACTGTAACTGTAAATTTTGTTGTAGTTGCAGTTACGTTTCAGCTTAATTCACTGAATTTGAAATACCAAAATGCAAGCGCAGGCTGAAAGTCAAACAGCTTGGCAACAGCAGCCTAAAAAGCCAGTCTCTACTTTGAACAAAAGTTGATATCTTAACATATCTACATACTCGTATACCTGTCTGTATGTATATGTAATACACATACAAGTAAGAAGACAATGTCGCAATTTTTCAATTTAGATTTTTTCGAATTCAAGCTTTTGTTTTCAGTTTTACTGGAATTGTTTGCGTTTTTCTCGGCTGTTCAGTTTTGTTTCTATTTGCCGTGTAGGTCCGCAGTTACTGCTGTCGTAGTTGCTGGTTGCTCTCTATTATGCGCACTTTCGTCAAAGCCACACAGTAAATTTCACACCCACATACACATTCACACACTTTGATTGCAACATTTACGATACACCTTTTGTTTTGAGAAACAATTTATTCTGATTTCTTTACTATGTTGCAATGACAATTGCCACAAAAACTATATTAAGTGAAACACTGCACAACAAATGTATGAGCGTTAACGTTGCTCGTAGATCTTAGTAGACCATTTGATTAGTGGCAAGATTCGAATTTCCATGAGATTTACACACAAATACAAATATATTCACGCAAGTCAATGTTTAGAGAAGAAAATGCAAAAGCGAACTACGATAAATAAACAAACAGCAAAGATTTAAGTTTACGTTTTTGTTTATGTTTTTTTTTTTTAGCAAAACTTTCTTTTTGACGCAAAGCCAGTCTATCACCGATTGGTATTGCTTTTTTCGCGCACACATGCGCGTTTCTTGAACTATAAAATGCAGTTGTGCCTGCTTTCTATATGTGGATTCGATATATGCAATATTCACAAATTAGGAAACTTGAAACTTTGCGGTTTAAACACTTTTTATGTATTTTGTTTTATAATTTTATTTACTGGACGAAGTTCTTATACCATAGATAATTGGAACTCTGCTTCTCTTAGGCAAAGCGTTTCTTACCGTGAGCTCAAGCGAACAACACGTCCTAATCGAATCAGCTAAATAACACGACTGTGCCCAGCAAATCTTCAAAGTCAGTCAGCTGCGCCATGTTTCGACGCCAAGCTTGGCTTTTAGTTTACAGACCCGCAGTTGCTTTTACTGTTGTTGTGACTTGCTGTGTACGAGGTCGATTGTATCGTTGGTATCTCTTAAGTTTTTGAAAGTAAGAGTAAAACGGGTCTCATTCACAAAAGCTTTAATGGATTTGCTTTATCGTTTCTCTTAACTTAAAATAAACAGACGCAACAAGTAACCTGCGAGCATAAAAAATATCTTTTGGTATTTAATGTATGTATGTATGTATGAATGTATGTACCTAATTTAATAAGATTACAATTTTATTTCTATATTCTAATCAACATACTAAAATTTATGAACTCACATTTTCATTAAAAGTTCATGTCTTTTCTTTTTATTTTCTCTTATCGATTCAATATATCAAAAGTTCATTCAACTAAAAGAGAAAATAATTGAAAATTAACTACTAAAACTACGCCTAGTGACTAAATCAAAATTACAAAACTATTTTGTAAAATAAAATGAGTCAGTACTATTGATATCAAGTAGTACGAACATTAAGAAAAAAATATTGGTTGACTAAAATCTTTATGCACATCGAACTTCAGTTACTATATATTCGATCAGTTACAAAGCTGAGTGATATAAATATGTCAACTTTTCGCCAGAAAAATACCATAAACATAAAGTAGCATAAGCAAATTATTTTAATGGACTTTAATGTCTTAATTGCAAGGCAACCAGCAGTTGTCGCTCCGAACTCTTTTGAATGTTTACAAAATTTTTCAAATTTTTAGTTCCATTTGGCATTGCAAATAGATGCAAACAGCGCCCGTCAAATGTTTGCCATTCACTTCATAACTTTGTGGCGACAATAAGGCAACAATTGCGATGGTTTGCACGTTTTATAAAATTGGTCCGAAACTGTTTGGTTTATTTAGAATGGACATGATTTAGAATGGATAAAATAGAATGTTTTAGATTAAATAAGTTGATAATTGCGATGGTATAATGCGATATATAGAAGTCCCTATAATACAAAAATCTAAACGCAAAATCAACTTAACTACATTTTACCCATTGTCAAATATGCCAATAATGTTAATGTCTCTGTACAAAACCTTTAAAAACCAACCTTGATAACTTCCCTATAAATGATTATACTCACCAGTGTACTGTATGGTAAGTCTAAAAACAAACATTAACAGACTTATACAACCCAAACTACATTTGTAACGGCCTTCATACCAGCCAGTCATTGTATCTACTTACTGTGGTCGAAATACTGATCTATTGTATTCAACTACGTCTGCAAATGGGAGTGCTGCATTTTAAAAAAGCTCAAGATATAATGGCCATGGTAAATTATTAAGCTTTTGTTGCTATTTGCTAATATTAGCTAAAACTTTACATTCGGACTTCTCATTCAAACCATATATATATTTAACCAGGTAGCACCTACATTTTCAAATGAATACGTTAATAAAAACATAAGGAATATTAATAGTTTCATGGTAATAATTCCATACTATAATTTTTATTCATAATTTCGATTTGTAGTACAGTTTCTTAAGCAAAATATAGTAATAATATCAGGGAATAAACACGACGCACATATCACACCATCGAAACAATTTTTTACATATTTACCAAAAACCAGATTCAGGTATTTCCTTTTTTTAAGTTAGACGCACCCACTCACCAAGGCAGCAAGACTGTATACATGAAGTCGACAATTCGTAATCAGAACAGTGACAGAAACTACGGCAACAATGTGAATGCAAAGACAACAAAGGCAGCAAGCAACCGACTGGCTGACCTTCTCGACACCGCCGTGGAGTGACGGTTTTGCAATAATCGACCAACCACTCAGCTTCTGGGCGGCTTCTCAACGGCACAATTGCTGAACTACTATAGCTTATGCATATGGGGAGCAGGCGAACGAGCACGACCGCACCATTTAAATTGTGGTAACCAACAACTAGAATTTACGACAACATGCTAGTAAAAAATAGATAGTCTATAACAGTATATGATGCCAGCTGCAATACCATAACCTGCTGGCCAATTAACCACGCCTAACCATAATACAATCGCTTAATGCAAGTACAAACACTATACAGAAACTTAGGACTGTATCATTATATGCAAAGTTTTCGGTGTGATAATTAATTAATTGAACTTATTTGTTATATTACAAATCCTATTTAAAAATATAGATCAATTTTCATAAATATTTGAGAAATGAACATAATAAAAAGTTTTTTTTTCGCAAAATTGTGCACCCTGTACACGTACACAATGAAGTCAATAAAATGGTCACATATTCCAGCTCAATGTAGATGTACTTAATACTCAACGTTATAAGTTGAATAAACCGGATTAAAAACTAAACTGTAGCAAAGCTTAGTGTAAATAAAAAAATACAACTATTTCGATTCGATGTATTAAGTGAAGGTCAAGTAACATAAAGTACGAATCAGAGTCTATAAAATCCAAGTTAAAAGGCTTTATTGAAAATTACTTAGAAACCAGCAAATTGATCCAACTCCTTAGAAACAGTTTTGAATAGGGAAGTTAATTCTACGTTATCTACAATGAATGATACTACATGATAAACGTTAACCACAACACTGATTGTCCATGCTCATACGTAAATTCTAAATTGACATGCTATCAATTTAAAATTTTCGTATCAGTTAGGACCAACAACTTTAGGTATAAAATATACTTTATATGTAATAACAATCCAAAATCTGTAAAACAAATTAAGTATAAAAATATTGCCGTATATTTATAATTCTATTTACGACTATCTATTTACGTCATAAAAACAAACTAACCGTGCTTATGGTCTGCAACACTCGTCTCGCCATAACTTTTCATTTGGACTAAAAAAATGTGACTGCAGTTAAATAGGCGAAAGGTGGACACTATTCGAGTACAAATTCAAACAGCCAAAAAGTACTGGTCAATGAAACGAATAAATTCATGACTAGTTGAGAATGAACCTGTTGTATAGCTTTTAGAAGCACAAACTGTTGGTGAAGTAATTGAGTATTAATTTAATGCAACCTTGAAGTAATTGGGTATTAATTTAATGCAACCTACAGTCAATGGATTTTTAGTAAATCCAAAACAAAGTTTAGAATCATTTCTTTGTTAAAAAAAATAAATCCGAATATTTTTTTGTGGTTCTATACTTCTATACTTTCAACACTGACTTACAACAGACAATAAAATAATTTATATACATATGTATATGTTATATTTTAGGAATATTTCATATTAAAAGTAAAAAAATTGTTTTTTTTTTCAGATTCTCTGTCAATCGTTTCGCTGAAACTATGGTAAGTACAGTTGATTATTTTGCTATCGTAAGTAAGAAAGCGTTGGATCAAAATATCCTATATGTGAGCTAAGGACTTACACATAAATACATACGGATCAGTTCATCTTACTTTTATGTAAATAGTATTTTGTTTTTGTTCCAATAAACAAAAAAAAAATAAATAAATGACATCCCCAAAGTATACAATAGAATTTATCAACATTGGAGGCTAACAATCCAAAGGCTACTACCGACTACCAAAATTTGCATGTTTTTGTAACTACCATATTATTATGAGGAATAACACTATTACTTATGTGAAAAAACTATCCTGGGAACTTCGGAATTAAATAAGGATTCCAGCGATTATAGTAATATAATAAAGAAAAATAAATGAATATAGAAAAATAAATAAGCAACCGTTAGCAATGTAATCAATTTTGCTGTAAATTGAGTTTTAAAATCACTTGTATTGAAAGGAATAGTCGAATTATTATTAATTTTGCATACTTTCGTGCTATATTGAAAAAGCTTACACTCAAGTTGCAAAAATGCGATGCAATCAAAAATGTTCATATTATGGGCTATTTTACTCAAAATAGGAATGAAATTATCAGGGCCAGTTTTTTTTTTGCTACATTAAAGAAACACAAGTCTTTACAATTTTGTGACAGCCCTAGTTTTAACATTTTAGATAGAATAATTTATATTTGTGAGAATATAATCGAAATTAGTTTAAACTTTATTTAAGAAGTATATATATACTCAAATAGATATAAATATTTAATTATATATATGTATTTATCATTCATGGATCCCTAAAATAACACTATAATTTTTATACATATTTTCATATGTATTTCTTAATGGCAGAACATGAATACATGAAATTCTAATGCATTAAAATATTTGTATACATGTATGTACATATCTCGAAAATATGTTTTTAATTATTTTATATGCAAATGCTGCATACGTAGATGTTGTCGTAGGTGTGGATATAATACCCAACTGATCCCCAAAATATCGCTATATAAATTTAGATGTGCACGAACCAGAATTGTACTCACATCCATACATACACATAAATATGTACATGAATTAGCATACATGCTTACATAACCTCGTAATTATGTTGAGACTAGAATAACATTATAAATATAAGACATTTAATATTTTCCATAAAATGAAAGACCTTTAAACTTGTTAGTTTGAAATAAACGTCAACAAAAGGAAGACTACGTGAATGAATAAACCAAATGCATATGTATGTGAGTGAAATAGTTCATTGGTATTGGTGATATCACTGAGCACGAACAAGCAGAGAGAAACAAATAATGATCATGCACATGTGTGTACGCTCTAATACACACACACGCATCTAGCGAATAACGAATGGTGTATAAAAGAGAATTTCGAACGAAACGAAATGCGAGCGAACAAGTTTTATTATGAAAAGAAAACCCCTACAAAATACTTATGTATGTATATGTATGGATGTATGCATGTGGGTATGTCCATACAGAAAAAGTGGATAAACACAAGCATACCGAGCACACATATATACATATACATACATATACATGCATGCGAAGAGACGTACATATATATCTCTATAAATACACACATACATACACACAGTTGTGTGCATGGATAGTGCGAACACAGACAATGGAAAACTGGCTGTACGCCATCAAAATGTCAGCATACAGGCACAGCACTCACTCATACGAGAGCAAAAGCAAAATTTTTACGTATACGACAAACGGCTCAAAATAAAAATGTATGTAGTATGTACATACATATGTGTGCAAGCTGTGTGTAATAAAAACAACAGTCTGACACGCACTCATACTCATACAATCATCGCCCCAACGCAAAGCGTGCACAACAAAAACAACTTGGATTGCAGTACGCGAGTGTAAATGTGTTTGTAGCAAGCCGTCGCCAGAGTATATGTATGTGTTTTTTTCAGTTTTCTTTCAGTTTCTTTTCGCTCGCTCGTTGAAACGCAAGTGTTGGTGAAATTCGCTTGTTGCTCTGTGTGTATAAAGGACGGAAGGAACAATTACAAATTACTTAAAAACTTCTTTTGTATATTATTTACAAGTAAACGAAAACACAATATATCATTAATTCAATTCTTTTTAGCACTGATTGTAGAAGAAGACGCTTTTTTCCTCTCTCTCTCACTCTCTTTCCTTTGATCATCGGGCTCTTTACATGTCCAACGTACGATTGTATATATGTATGTGTGTATGCGGTGGTATGCATATCGTTATATTTTGCTTCTTTGCTTGTTCTCTTCTCTCTCGCGTTCGCTACTTTCACGAAATTATAAAAGTATAACAAAATAAAATTAAAAAACTATAGTAAACAAGGCAAGCCACATTGCAATAGGGGGCTAGTATGCAAACATGAGCATATGTGCAAAGATTTGTATACGTATGTGTGCAAATTAATGACAACGAAGCGAATGTGAAGCGAACAGTGCGTGAATCGGGTGCAGTGAAATAAGTTTAGTGGATTCGCAGTGTTTTCTTTAAAGTGCAGTTAAAAATAAAGACACGCATTCACATGTATGAATGTACGTCTATGTATATATAGAGACACGCATTAGAATCATGTTTTAAAGAGTTGACAAATAATAACACATTCAGGTAAGTTTTCCAAATGTATTTTAATAATTTGTTTTTGACATTACAAATATCCCTTTTCAGAATGGCAGGCGCAATAGTTTTTAAATAAAAATTGTATTCTACACTTATATATAAAAAAACGGATATTAAAATACTTTATCGCAAGTAACAACTACCACTAAATATGGATGCACACTTTGAGCATTTATGTCGAGTTTGTGCCGCTAACACAAAATCCAAAACCAACTCGGTCGTTGAAAGTGTGTTTATTTTCAAAACATTGGGATTAAAGGACAAAATATCGAGACACCTTTTTCTAAATGTGAGTAAAGCTTAAAATACATTATTTTTCAACTAATTTATACTTCATTATTTAAAATTATAAAATATCATTAATCTTGCTCAAGGTTGCGGAGGATGACCCTCTACCAAAAGTGCTTTGCAAGTCCTGTTATCGCCAAGTGGAAGCCACAGCCTCTCTTTCAAATATTGCCAAACACACGCAACGTGTGTTTCGCGACTTTTTGCTGAGCACAGTGGTAAAAATACTTACGGATTGTATTTTATGTATAAATTACTTACTTGTCTTTTATTTGTAGCCAAAACATGCACGCGAGACCACTGCAGCATTGCTCGATGCTCCACCAGTCGCATCAACATCACCATTAGCTCCCAATATTTTAGAGAATAGTCACAGTGTTAAAAATTTGGATAACGATACATTTCAACCTATAAGATTGACACGTCCACAGGAGACGACTGTCACTCTCACTACACAGCAAGAGCCAAGCATACAAGAACAGGATGATGTTGTTGTCACTTTAAACAGTAATGACAATGAGACCAGTTGTCAACAGCAAAAACAACAATGTGTACCAAATACTGATGTTGCCCATTATAGCAACAATCGTGGCAGCGTAAAACCCAGTACCACCAACAGCTTTATGCTGCCTTCTCGGCGAAATAGCGTGTTTGGGGAGACAAGGTATAGCTCCACACCAATGTCTATAGCACAGCGTTCAATGCAACAACCACCGTCCTTAATAGCTGCACATCAGGAGTTGTCCCTTTCAAAAAATTTGAAAAGTAGTCCAGAAAAAAAAAATTCACCTGCTGGTGTGATAAACTTTATACAGACTCATGGTCGCATCACTGGCACCGCACCAACAATAACGCCCCGAATAAATAAAAATTACATGGATGATGAGACGAGCAAATTCATGCTTAGAAAAAATCAAATTGATCCTAACAGTTCTTCGATTGTCCAAACCCTTAACAGCGGTGGTGTGCCCAATCTGCCAACTAGTGTACTTCAACAAAAACGACGTAACCTTAAAAACGCTTTAAGTAATATCAGTGCCATAAGGGACGGACAGGTATCTCTTTTAAAATCAGCTCATGAGCGTCAGACGCCGGAAAATGTTGATATCCGACCCCTAGTTACCACAACTGTGGTGCCACATTTATCACTGTATGGAGCCGAGCCATCTGTCGAGGAAGCACTTCCCGAGCATATTATCATAGCTGCACCGAAGAAAAAAAAAGAAGAGTTGCTCTCATTCAGCCGACACGGACTTCCGAAAATGCAAAAGATCGCAACGGCGCCCACAAAGTCTACTCAACAACACAGCGATTTAACTCCACAAACTTCAGTTCAATCTAAAACGCCACCTACTATGAACAATTTATCTGATGCCATTTCACTTGGAAACGTTATTCGAGATCCTGACTTACTAATGCTAATATTGAAAGCACTCAAATGGCCAGTCACAACTGGAAATTGTGACGACCAAATGGCTCGATTAAAAAATTCAAAATTCGCTGTTATTATGTCAGATACCAATTTGTTGCAGGATACTGATTTAACGCAGCTGCTAGGTCCCTATCTTAGTCCCATGATGAATGTCAGTCAGCAGCAACAAAAACAAACAACATCCACAACTAATATTACAAGTACTTCAACTTCCGCAAGTCCAACACAACCCGCCACTGAGATACAAGCGATAGGAGATTGCACTATGTATAAATTGCCACCAGAGACATCGGTCCAATTGGTACCACCCAGTCCGACTGAAGAGTCCACACAATCGCTGCCGAATAAGCCGTTATGTCCGACTCCAAAGCGTATACAACGTAAACATTGTGCACGGGAATGTCATAGCGATGGACAAAAAAATACATTGGCATCAGAAACATCAAACGCTGCTGTTGTTACTAATGAATTGCTAAACATTAATGCCATGCTTATTTCTCAATTTGGTTCAAATCCTGCCGATGCGCTTAACGAGGCACTGATTTCAATGTTGAATCAACAGCAGGATTCTAAAAGTCAACGCCAGACTCGTCAAAAACGTAGTGTTTCTACAACGACTGTGCCCCTTAACTTGGAAGATATTATTCTTGTTGAGCCGCAAGTATCATTAGAATCTGATCAAACAGCTGAAGAAAATGTCAACACTTTTAAGATTTCGCCTCTAAAGATGTTAGATCCTCCTATTATAACACGGCCCGTAATAAAGCGCCGTAAGGCTGTTATGAAAATGACAGAGAAAATAAGTTCAATTAAGACATGCAAGGAACAAACGCGAATGAAAAAAAATCATGAAGATAACGCAACTAAGACTGAGCTCGACGAATGCAAAAATAACAAGACCACTAATCCAAATCTCTCATCTAACAATGCTTTAGGCACCCAACAAGTTGTGGAAGCACCACAAGCACCAACAAGTACGGTGTCGGAAATTACTTCCAGAGAAACCCATAACCATCAGGAATTTGAATGCACTACTGACGTTGGGGCTACCACTACTGGTGGGAAGATTTGTTCTAGTAAAGCTGCAATCACAGGCATTCGTAAAACAGATGTGAAAGCTGCCCTAGGCCAGAAACTGTTGGAAGCTATAGGCTTACCTCAGAATGGTAAAAACGTCACTCCAGAATGTTCACGCGACACATTACGGAGTGCATTGAAACGATCTCTGAAACAGGCCCAGGAACAGCAACAACAACTCAAACGAGTTAAGCAAGAGGAACCCGTTAAACAAATGGCAGATTCGACTACAAAGTCTGGTGCTGGAGAGTCTTCAGAAGAACATAAAAAGGCTATTGCTGAGCGGGAATTGGAACTGCTCAAACGTAAATCAAAAAACGCAGAAAAAAACAATTTATCAGTCAAGGAGTAAGTATAAATATATAATTATTCAGGTATATTATATAATATGTTTATCATCTTCTAATTTAGTGAGAAGTCAGAACGTATGGATGTAAGTTCATCATCGCCTCGCAATCGTCGTATTCGCAAACAATTTAAAACTGATACTAATGACGAAGACATTTGCGTTGACGAAAAGAAATCTGAGCGATGGGACGAAGATGATGATTTGCCATTAAAATCAGAGCTAGAAAGGTCTACGGAGCATATTAATCGTCCCAAACGCACAAGCAAGACGATGTCCAAGTATTATAAGAGTCCAGGCAATGAAAAATCTTTCTCAGTTCAAAAGTCGCAACATGCCATGGGAACTCGCTCTACCCGGCAACGATAAACTCAGAATGATCGGGCTACGTCTAACATATTAAATATGTGCAGACATTGTTAACACTTTTGATTGTAATTAAGCCGAAGTGTACACAGTATATTCATACATATTTTATTGTAAATAGTCAAACTATTATTGAAAAAGATATAAATATATGATTTTTCCTTATCATTGAATTGAAAATTTTGAATTTTAATTCATTCTTTACGAGAAATAAATGTTATTTCGCAGAATAATTTTGTATTTTTTACAAAAGACATGTATAACACAAAAATTAAAACGAAAAAAGAATTCTTATTAAAATTTATATCATTTAAAAAATGCTTTCCTTTAAAATATAACACCATTATATTATTAAAATTTCTCATAAAATTTTTCATACATAATTATATATTTTTTAAAATATTTCTTATTCATCTACATTCTACATCATCACATATGTTATTTCTATAATTTACATATACTTAGAAAACCATATATAAGTTAAGAATATACTATAGTTTTAATAACAAACCGTCTCTTTTAAATTGATGATAAATTATTTAGCATTATAATAATTGCAATTATTAGATTGCATTTTTATTGCAACAGTATGAATTGGTATTATGGTTACGGACCAGCTAAGTAAATTTAGAACAGTTCGGTATAAATAGACGTCAAACAAAAAATCCGAACATTAGTCAAAACCATTTGCCATTCGTGAAGGTTGTACATCAGCCGCCGTTGCATTGCATATTAGACTATACTAATTAGTATATACACAATATAACCTTATTAAAAACAATGTTCATCTGTGTATCACAAAAAAAATGTAAAACCCTACATACACGGGTAGAGTAGTTGATAAAAAAGCTTCTGCGTTCTGCTTTACCATTTTGTTGAATGATATTGGTTGTGTCCGTATTTGATAAAAAATCAAATTTTCAACTCGTTCGATACTTTTAGTATTTTTTTTAAGATTTAACATTTAAAAAGAAAAATGAATTATTGTTGCTGTGGAAATCGCGAGCATGAGTCCAATTGTTATAACAACGATGTCGGCGATCGCTTATGTGTCTCCGCTGATGACGTGAGTATTAAAGCATTTATGTAATGTATTTTTTTCAATTTATGTGACTAAAAAGCAGTACTAGAAATGCTTGTTGGGTACAAATTCAAGAACATACCTTATCAAATCAATCAATAAAATCATGCGTGTGTGCACCTAATACATGCCTACGTATAAAGAGCAGTCGATAACTCTAACCCAAAGTGGCAGCACCTGACTGTGTCTTAATAAAAACAATCAAGAGTATCAAATCTTGTTTACTTACTGTTGCTTAACAAAACCAAGAGATGCCCGTGAATACATGCACAACAATATGTTTAAGTTTTAGTATGACTAAATGTGGCTGTCGGTCGTGAGAACATAAAGAGAGAGAAGTGAGAGAGTGAACACATTGAGCGTACGCGCAATAGCATCTAAATACAAAAATTGTGGCGTTCTTGCTGTTCATCCGTTAGTATGACAGCAATAGCATTGCTACTTTGTGAACTTTACGATCTGTCGGATGCGTTTTGGCACAATCAATTTAAATTCGTACGAAGTTTACATTATTATTATACAAAGCGCCGGCTACAAGTGTTTCATTTTCGCTGCCGAGAGCACTGGTTGCGTCAGTATAAAAATATCACACTGGGATACGAAAATAACCAAATAGACAGCATGCAACATGCTGCGGACCCAGACATCGATTTTGCAGCCATTGAGGCGAGTACGTGTTATCAAGCCATAGAAAATTTTGACCGTCAGCAACAAAGGTTCTTGAATGAAATCGAAATCATTGATGGCAAGGAATTCAATGTATGTGATATTTAAATGTGAATTAAGTGTATGTAGCTTAAATCGATTTCCATTACATATTCGTTATTACGTTTTTCATGACATTTAGCGAGTATTACGTCGTTTACTCTCTTTCTTATATTTGCGGCTCTCCCGATTGCGAGCTTTTTCACAGCTGTTAAGTACAGTGGTGGCGTATAAAGTATGTCTACTTTTAAAACAATAAATAAATACAATATTTTTTATTTGTTGACGCCCAAAGGCTTCTTCACAAAATATATTTTAATTTATGTGTGTACATATGTATGTACATAAGATCCAACTCAATATAAGTACGCATATACAATGTGTAGTTGGCAATAAGCTTTAAAGTACTTGCGCTTTTGTTTTAGTCTCTCAATAACTTTTTGACGTTTTGGTCGAGTCATACGCGAAATGTGAGAAAATTAAAATATGTATGAACTATTATTCCATGCACATTCATAAATAAATTAGTTTACTTACATATGTAGTGAAAATAATCGAATAACTGCAACACTTGCTGTGATACTTTTTATTGAAATTTGTAATAATTAATCTATAAATTTTCGCTGGGTCAAATTAAATCCATGAATTGACGACTGCTTTTCTTTTGAACTCCAACAATTATCATAATTTTAAAATAGGTATTCCCGTAAAACGCATTGAAACGTCATATATTAGCCTAGTCTACCACATAATTAAATAACAAAATGTGCTTTAAGACTTTGTGCAGAAAACTCTTCAATTGTTGTCATCAACCCAATAAGGGTGGCTTAAATGAGGTAAGCAGTGGACTTACTGTAAGCAATACATATGTACATACATATACCACACTTTTAAAGTGTCTTCTGTAAATTGAAAGTAACGAAAATAGTGTTATTATATTTTGATGCAAAATTTGTCATGAAAAACGCGATTAACGAAGTCAATCTGTAATATTTGTGTTCTTCTTTACTCATTCAAAATCAATATAGAGTAGCCTCCTGTTATAGTTAACGTATTAAATATGTCAATTTTATCGTTTTTTGATGTACTAATATTTCATGAGAAAGCGAGAAAGCTAAAGGAGCTAGGCAGCATTGTAACATACATATAGCCCTCGAGGGATTACAAACATAAATTAATAAGATTTACTTTAGGCTTCCTTTTATGAATATTCAGATGCTCAGCCCAAATACCAGACGGATGTAATCGGCGAACTTGTCGAGGGTGCGAGCTTCACTTTCACTGGAAAAATTCCACTTAATTGTGAAAGGTGAGATACAAAAGTATAAGCCAATAATTACTTTTAAAAAATATTTTCACACAGATTTTCGATTAATTTTCTCTATAACAATGATGCAAGGGATATCGCTCTTCACATCAATCCTCGCTTGCCGCAAAATTACATTGTACGCAACACCAAAGTGTACAAGGAATGGGGTGTTGAAGAAGTTTCTTCGGCCTTACCTTTTTTGCTCCGTCGTGGTGACAAATTCGCCATTCAAGTACTCATTACAAACGCTTGTTATATGATATCGATAAATGGACATCATTTTGCTGAATATTCTCACCGTCTTCCCTATGGCGATGTTAAAATTCTTGAAGTAAAAGGAGACGTGGAGGAAGTTAGTATGGAACGTACCATAGTTCAAAGCTACCCGAAACGTTCACTCGAATCGGCAGCCCGCTTAATCGAAACGCATCTCGACGCAGAAGAGGATGAAGTTGATAGTAATGTTAAGAAGACTATAACAAGTATAATACCGTATGAATGGTGCCTTATCAACTCTAAACTGTCAGATAATTCATCAAAGACAAATACCAATTCCTTTGATCAGGGATTAACTCTTCCTTACTATGGCACTTTGTTACCGAAATCTTTAAAGGAAGGCCGATGCCTTAAGATCGAAGGTCGTGTCCGTCTGTTGCCACATTCATTTTACATAAATTTACAGCAAGGTCAAAATATTTGGCCACATCCTATTATTGCATTCCATTTAAATCCACGTTTCTCGCAAACAAGCAGTGGTGCTATAGGAAAAGCCGTTGTGTGCCGTAATGCTTGGTACAATGGCGGCTGGGCTCAAGAGGAACGCTCTGAGCTAGATACAAATTTAAGACCAGGTCGGACATTTAGCTTGGCAATTGCGTGCTCTAATGATTCTTTTGAGGTGTATGTTAACCATCGGTTTATTACTGAGTTTAAGTATCAAGTTAAGCCAGATTTGATCGATACGGTTTACATACAAGGTGATGTAAAACTATGGAATGTAACTCTCGAACACAATCCAATGATAAAAGGCAAAAATGTGCGCATCTATCATAATCCATTGTATACAGAAGAGTGTTGATAAAATATATTATTTGTAGGTTGTATACTAATTATTATTGTATTTCCATTTGCCTTCAATGACAATAACATATTTACTATATATTTTCTTATAAAGAATTATTGAATTATGTATTGAATGTAATTTTTGTCACTGGGACATATATTATAATTTGATAATTGCTAGGATCGTTTTAAGTTATAACATTTATTCGCGAACGCTTAAGCTTGCTTTTTTCTACATGTAATGCCAATTTCGTTAATAATACTTTAATAAACTTGAAGGTTATATCACTTATTTGACAGGATCTGTTCAGTCATAGTGTGAGTTCTATATGTACACAGATACAAATTAAATAATTTGTTTGTTTTAATTACAAGTAATTTATTTATTATTTAATATTATTTGTTTAAATATTTTATTCACATATACGCACGAAGATTATTTCAACCCATAAGATTTTTTCATACACAATCAAGATATTTGTCGTAGAAATATTTGTTTTGTATTCAACACAATGACGCTTAACAGATCACAGCTTTGAAATTCAAATCAATCATTTATTAAACATTTTGTGAAAATTGTTTCTTAAGGACGTAAATTAGACTTAAATTAAATTAAATTAAGGGCAATTGATTGAGCATCCCCTTTATTTTCAAACAGCTGCAGAGCCATGGATGTTTACAAAGGTATTCGTAGTATTGCCTTGCGTCGAGACTTAGATGCAATGTCCACATACTATAAGGAAAGATATGCTGCAAGTAAGCGCAAAAAGTTTCAGCTTGTTGAAACGCCTAGACCTGGACTAACCTTTGTATTTCACGGAATAATTCAAATCGATTGTGAACACTTTACTATAGATTTTCTAAGTAGACTGAAGACCCATCACTCTGACGAAAATGATATTATTTTGCAGATCGCCCCACGACTTCCTCAAAACTACATTGTCCGCAATTCTCGTCTAATGGGTAAATGGGGGCAAGAAGAAAATTCATCTAATTTGCCATTTCCTTTAAAACGTGGCAAAACATTTTTGATGCAAGTGCTGCTGACTGAAGACTCATTTTATATTTCAGTGAATGGCTTCCATTTAACAAAATATAATTATCGAATGCCATATAAATGGTTGAATGCTATAACTGTAAGCGGTGATGTGGCCTATATGATAATCGATAGCTTCTACGTGAAGGAATATCCAGTTCGTTTAATGCGTTCTATCGATAGACTCTTATCCTATTCTTCAAATTGGTCGCAGAATTGTCATACAATGCCCACGGATTGGTTGCGAATTGATATTCCATCTAAATTTTTAAAACATGTGGGTTCCCCACGCGCCCCTTTAAGTTTACCATTCTATGGCCGTATCCCAGAAGATGAAAAGTTGACAGATGGTCGTGCGTTACGCATTGAAGGTCGTGTACGTCTAATGCCACAAAGTTTTAGCGTTGCGTTACAGCAAGGATTTCGGATCTGGCCTCAGCCTACAGTCTCACTATTATTTAGGCCAAGTTTTGTCCGAAATAGTCATGTTAAGGTGGGTAAGGCTATCATTACCAGAAGTGCTTTTATCAATGGTGCCTGGGTGAATCGTGAAGTGTCACGGCTACATACTCACTTGCGACCCGGAAAAGCATTTGTTATAATAATCGTATGTAGAAAACAGTGCTACGAGTTATATGTGAATAGCAAATTAGTGTTAGCTTTTAAGCATCAGATGAATCCCGCGGATGTTGATATTGTGAATATTCGAGGGGACGTCAGGCTTTGGAATATTGTTGTCGAGAGTGCTCAAGTTCCTCGTGTAAAATCTGGTAAAATCATGAATAACCATTGAAATCCTTTACCCCGTTAAACAACTTTCCTTTTCACAGGTTTATTATCGTTAATTGGATTTAGTCGCATTAAATTAAATGATAATCAATAATAATAACAATAACTACAAAGCAACAATAATATAGAATTCTGTAGTTGCTTCAGTTATACTTTGATGTCTGCGCTTCCGTCATCTTTGTCCCAGGGCGCTGCGTTGCTGTGAAGCTCCCATTTTTGAAACAGTTAGCATGCACTTGATCTTTAAAATGGAAATACTTTTATTAGGCAATTTATATTTTGGGATTGCTATTATAAATTTATTTTTTAGTTTTCGTCAGAAAGAATTGTACTTTTAGCTTCGTTAAATAGTAAGTACATTTATGACGGTGCAGAGTAAAATGGCAAATAGTACATGAAAATTCAAAAATGTCTTCAACTCATAAACGTCAGCTCGCTGTCAAGCCAAGCATATGCCATAATAGGAACACATGCTGACTGAAAGGACCCTCTACGATTGATTATTAAAAATTATAATTGATTAAAGTTGCCTCCCGCCAGGTTACCATGCTGTCTGGCCCTGCAGTGCTTAACTGATGCTTATATCTAGATGTGTTGAGCAAGACAGTTCGCATTGTTTTGTCCTTTGCAATAAAAAACGGCATATAAATGGGCATAGCTGAAAACGTCAAGAACACGTAAAATATTTCCCAAGGTTGCCAAAGGGAGATTCTTATGGCAAAGCCAGGGCAAAGTTTATATTATTTATGGTTCAAGTTCGGACGTGATACGCATGCATGTTTTTTTTTAGCGGATCATTCAGTGCGCATTGACTTAAGACTGTGATTTTACCTTTCTGTGATCAGGTATTAAAAGAACCTAAAGAACTGTTTTTTTTTCGTTGTTCATATATTAGATAAGAACTGCTCTTTTAAACAATGATGAAACTGAAATTAAGATTAATTAATTGCTAAGACGGCTAATTTTAAACCTGAAATAAACAAATTTAAAACAGCAAATTTTGTACTTGACAGAATCAATAATATTAACAAAATAATAGTTACTGCAACGAAGCATGTGGCATTTAGCACACAATAATGTGGTCAGTCGCCTTGCGTTAAATAAACAGCCGGAAAAATAAACCACCGATGTTACCATCATAGCGGTGTCAAGCGACTTATCAATATTCCGTCTGTGTAGTGTAGTCTCACAGTACCAGCCCAATCAATAGCTCTGCAGTGTGCCAGAGACAGCGACATTCTAAATTAAACCTCAATTGCGATTTTGCTCTCTTCAATGCTACAGCGACTGCTTCAGTTGGTTTGAAATGGTCAACGGAATGCAACTTGTTTCTTATACAGTGGACTACTCGCAATATCCCATTCCTAAATAATAGCCGCTTGCCGGCCGAATTACACGCTGCCAAAAAATAAAAAAACGAACCAACGAAAACGTATTCAGCATTGGTGCGCAGTTATTCGAGAAAAACAGCAGCAATGACTTCACCTGCAGTGTCGACAAAACGTATCGTGAAATCAATCACTCTTTGTGATACGTATGTCTTGCCGGATTTTAGCTAATCGCAAGGTTTTGATGGGCCTTTTTGTATAAGTAAGTCTCTTTAAGAATCAATAATCCACTTTTTTAATCACCTGGAATAAAGTCGACATTTTGCTTAAGCATTATCGGTATATTTTAAATTTTTATACTGTCAGGTATATGCCTTTAAAATCAGTCATTTTCTTTGGAAAATAGTAGAATACTGTATTTTCGAAACAAAAAACAGCTTAATTGGCTTCTTGGCTTGCGGTTGAAGTGTTTTCTTTACTAAAATACTTTCTCATATTTAGTGTGAACTTTCAGAAAAAATGTATGTAAGTTTATACATAAATACGCTATTTTGTAAAGGATGTGAATAAAAACAATATTTTGTAATAACATTAATTGTATAAGAATTAAAAATATTAAGTACGTTTTCTTCAACTGTGCGGAATCCAATCAAATCAAGAAAGTGTATTTCATTTTCGACGAATGCAGAAACATTTTTACTTGTTTTTGCTTTAAAATGAAATTTCGTAGCTTCTGTTGACTCTCATGCGTATTAGTTCTCTTGTTTGATGGTGTGTTTTCGTGTAAGCGATGAATTCACAATAGCGTTTGAAACTCGTTCCTTACTGTTGAACTTTTTATCCTGCAACGTTGCAAATTATGTTAGTGGCTGCAACCAGTATACCTACAGAGGAGAGTGCTCCTCGAGCTTCCAGTTTCTTGGAATATTGCTCGAGATCAATCTTTCCCCTTTCTGATTGCATATTTTTATATGGTGGTGAGGATCGTATCCATCCATTTTCGGTGTTTCATTGCCTTATTTTGTTTTACCACGTGCGCTTTTATGCTTATGCTTTTAAATTTCGGCTCACGATGCAACAAAAATTTCAGAAATTTCAATGCGACAACATTGTTTCGTTATTTAGAATTTCTTTTAATTTTGACATGTTACCTTTTACAATTAATAGTTTTTAACACTTGATTTTGTACAAATCTGACATCTTTTCAAATATGCCTAACTTATCCTGAAATGAGAAGTGTATTAGGCTTAGATTATTGTAATTTCATTACAATAATTACAGTAATTCGTAAATTATTTGAATTGAAGTTACACTCCCGTTTGGAATATTTCTATATATGTATGTATAAATGCAAACGTAAGTTAAGAGCCTAACTTAAGTTTAAGATTAGCGGATTTTGCCATAAATATGAAAAGTCCGTAATTAATAGTTTTTGTTCTGATATGTAAATTTCTATATGGCAAATTATTCAGATTATAGACGAGATGATATAAATCTACTTCATGAAGCACGAAGGCTGACTACAGACTGCTCCGAAATTGGCATAACTAATAAAAGCTTGATTCCTCGAAAAATTGTTATATTTGTAATGTATATTATTATGTATTGATAGACTCCTGGTTCATCGTTTGCCCTTAGCAATGTGCTTTGAATATAAGGCAAGAATTGTATTTTGTGTGGGTGAATTCTTAATCTTCGTGACGAATGTCTGATTTTTATGCGAGTATGCTGAGCACAAGTTAACCAGGTGTTGCTCTTACACAATTAGCAGTCTCGCCATGGCACTGGTCAGTCGTTGGCAGTTAAGCAATATTGATGGGCCGCCAACCAGACACTATTGCTTGAATGGCGCCAATGGCCAGGCTTCACCATCATTTTGACTTATGGCTATAACTTGTTTATGTGATCTTAGCAATCAACGCACAAACTTAATACCCTGTTGGTAGTGGGATTGACACGTGAAAATTATACCAATTTAAAAGTGGACAACAAACTAAATTTAATGATTATAAGATTACTAATCTCTATTAGTACTGAAGACTATATATTTTATTAATACGGCATTGTATATTTTATATTGTATATTTTAAGAATGTCAAAATTTATTCGCCGGTGCTTTATTTGTTTGATGCATATGGATGTGCTTCTTTTTCCCAACTACTCTTTAGTCACTATTCAAACTTTCTGTGCAATTTAGGCATTATGCAAATAATTTGCATCTACGTATTGCTATTTTTAGCCAAATCATTTGCGACCAGTATTCATTTTAAATTACACCTAATAGGTTAATCACGACCCTGTTCATCAACACATGCTATCACAAAGTAACGCCCCCGCTGCGAGATTGAGACAGACTCCACGCGCTTAAAAAGTGATGCCAACATCTGTCACAAGCGCCATTTATTTAGTCATTCTTTAGTAGCCTAAAAATTAATACAATCGGAGTCTATTTTTAGTATGACTTGTATACTTAATAATTGTGTGAAAATCAACATTTCATCGCGATCGCTACATGTGATCACCAACATGAAGTTGACTTTTTTTCATTGTTTACTCAAATGCTAATTTTTTGCGATGACAGTTCGAACGACTAAAACATTTTTGAAGTTTGTTGTCTGAAGGGTACTACCGTTTATTTCTTTTTTTTTAATCAACATAATTAGCGCAGAATTCAAAATAAGAAAAATTCTCAAAATTGCATCGCTAAAGCTGGAATTTTATATTATTGTATTTAAAAGACAGAAATAGGAAATCTTCGTCTCAACGGCTGAACTTTAATAAATTTGTTGCATTCGGCGACCATGCGCTCTTTCAATTTGTTTCGTTGACAGAATATAAATTAGTTTTGAAGCTTTTTTAATGCGTTCCCAAGATTTATTTCATTGATTTTTAATGTATTTTAATGATATTAGTAATTTAATTTTCTGCAGTCGTCCTCATGTGTTCGTTGACAGGGCAACCAGACATTATTATTATAATGAAAATGAGAGAAATAGTATTGTTGTATATTATATTAGTATATTTAAAAGAGAATCAAAAAAGTTTCTCATTCAAAAAGCAGTTGTCCCTTCCTTAAGATATTCTTCTTTAACCGATAAATATAATAATTTTAATATTAATAAATTATATTGTTAAAATGAAAATCTACTACAAAAGCTAGTTCACCTTCGCCTTCATTACAAAAAGGTAAAACAACTTGTGGTAGTATGGATACTTTCAAAACTGCTTCATAGAGTCGCAATCGAGCACCGTAATTACATCAGAATTTGTTAATGTAACTTTTCTAAAAAATACTGAAATAAATATTGGTTGTGCGCTTCCCATATACATATATTTTAATCCTACGTTATTTTTTTGTCTGAACTATAATTTTTGGCAAGTCAATATATAATATTCGTGTAAATATATAATATGTCAGGCTGCCAGTAACAAAAAACATTTGTGCTGAATACTTGCAATGATGATTTGCATTTTATTATATTTTTGCGACGAGTGGCATTAAAGTCAAATTCAATCGTCCAATTTATAAATCAGATAACGGTACTAGAAACATGTGTATTAATCGTGCTCCTCGACTTAAATAAATAAGAATGAAGGCTTTAACAGCTTAAAATAAAAACATATTTAAGCTAGTAAGAGAACTGTAAAATTTTATATTATGTCGTAGAGCAGCTACTATTGACTTTTAATGTATCAAAACTAGATACTCTGGCTTTGAAATTGCAATTTTACCCTGTGGAAGGTGCGGTGGTGTTATTAAAAATTTAGTAGACTTTATAACATCTAAGGTGTTCGACAGACATGATTAACATGTCTATATCGTCACGACTACTAAGGCTGATCAAAAATATATATTTTTTATGCAACGAAGAGGAAGTCTATGCCCATATAAGCTATACAGAGACTACTTCAAGCACCTGCAATATAAAATTATTACATTAAATATCTTGTTCTAATTAACCTGTTTTTTAATAGCTATAAGCTGATGTAATTAGATCCAGCTATTGCACACTGGGTCAAATAGATTCATGGTAAAGGCAGACCCAATGCATATACTTAATATGCGTCATAGGTACGCGTGCACTTCAATGCGAATCCAATATTATAACTGCTTGTGCGCTGAATGGTTAGATTAGCTGACAATATAGATATGTACACACGTATATGTTTGTGAATGATAAGTGCTTTGCTTCGGTGTTTTAAAAAGTTCGATAGTGCTTGGTGCACTTGAACCCGCCTACCGTCGTTCTTTGCGCACCTGTTGTGCTTCGAGTCTCACTCTTCGTCTATTATTCCATCAAATGGCTTGTTGTCGTCTGATAAGATTATAGAAATATAACACCAATACATTTACCTACACGCACTTTGGGCTTTACCGCGTGAATCCAACGCGTTTAGGCCGTTTGCACCGAGAATTAATTGGTTTACCCCAGTTATATTTAAACACATCCAATATGTATATTAATATTTAATATGGTAGTTAATGTTGTATTTAAGCTATCTGCTTTTATGGCACTTATTACATATATGAATGTACTTATTTTTTATATAAAATGAGATTTATATTTATATTTACATGTTTCATATTTACGTGTTATTAAATTTACAAAAATATATTTTTACATTTCATTTTATTATAAATTCCTTTCAAAAAATACGATTTTTACGTTGGCAAACTGTTGCTTGTTTACAAAATAAATGTATGTTATAAACCAGTAGGCATCGTACGACTTTTACCTATGGTGTCTTAAATTAATTTTATTATATCGTGTACTTACTATCAAGATTTTCTAAAATCTAATTTATTTATTTGTAGGTCAGTATTGTCGTAATTTTTCATTATTTATTATATTTATATTTATATATTGATTATAGTTAAATTATCCTTTTAAAAATGGTGAACTTTTATATCTTGAGTTTTTTGTACTGTAGAAAAAATGTGCGTCTATACCTTAATCATTAATGTTTCTGAGGTTAACATAGAATTTAAAATAAGATCACAATGCAGTTTTTAATCATAAATATATTTATATTATATTATTGTCTTCAATATATAGATGTAAAATTATGCGCTCACGTGGTAAGCAAGCGAAGCTCTGCCAATGTATAAAGCTGTTTCGCTAAGGACTCCAAGTTTTCTTAAATATTATATAGCCATCACGTCATGATCATGTGAACAGTGTGGCCAGCTCAGGAACTATTAGGGCGACACATATGGTCACTATCTAAACAATTACAAATAGTAAGTCAGTCACATAAAGTCTTTTGAAAATTAAGTAATTATTAATAATTTGGGCCGTTTAGTCTTCTTTCTTGCGTTTTATCTTTCCTTCAGTTTGAATGGTGGAAGAAATAGCCTCGATACAATCAGCAATTGTGGGTTCTGAATGATCAGAGCTGTAGTCCTGCCCTGCCATTCGACTCAACGTTAGTATATAAGAGCAAGCCACTCGTAGTACTGACAGCTTCGACAACTTCTGTGAGCTAGCATAGGCTGGAACAGCACGACGAAGGGTCTCATAAGCAGCCGATATAGTGTGTACGCGCGTTCTTTCGCGGGCGTTTGCCTCAATCCTGCGTTCGCGAGTCATATTTTTGTAGTTGCGTTGCTGGGGTCTGCTTTGGGAGTTATTGTGATTATCTTTACAGATATCGTAATTTTCTTCAACAGGACTTTCAATTGATGATGCTGATAATAATTTAAGCTTATCACTATGGAAACTACAACTCAATTCTTTAGCATTGTTTTCTGTTTTTTCGGATTGCGCTAACCGCGCAACCAAAGCCAATGGTTCTTGCTGCTCTGGTTGTGTAGTAAAACCAAATGCTCGATGTAATGTAGTTACACCTGGATGACGCACAAAAATGTGCGCAGGATTTGGTAGAATGGCTTGCGACATCGTTTGACTGGGGTTCATCAGATGCTCCATTGCATGTAGTAAATGACTGTTACTATTAATATACGATGGAGACGGAATAGTTGGTGGCGTTAACATTACAGCTGAATCAGCTGACGAAGTGTAGCGTATTCGTTTTTTAAGGGGACCCGAAACTGCCATACATGAACTAGATGCTAACAGCGAAGTGGACTCCACGACTTTTGACGGCTCCAAGTTTTTACGTTTGTTGCGCACCAATGCAATAGCTTTGTGATCAACTGTGCAGTCTTTTGACTGTCTAATGTCTGGACAAATCGCGCGTTCATTTTCCAGAAGTAAATCGTCACCACCTTCGCTCTCAGAGCTTGCCGAGCAAAAGCCAGCGTCTCGGTCGTTTGAACTGGGTGAACCTGAAAAAATTCCAGAATACATATTTTTGATTATTAGTTTAATAAAAGTAAAATTGACATCAATATATGACAGACAATATTTTCACATTTAACTGTTTCAATAAACGCATAAAAGGCTTTCGCTATAGCCACAATAATAATTTAAAAAAACTCAGCCAAATCTTTTATAACAGCCGCAAAAATGCATAATCAAATTATCCCACCCAAAAATTAAACCAGTTTCCAGAATTTCGTTCTGTCCACCATTGACCTCCACAGTACTTATTTAACGTATCTTTTAAATATACTTCTTCTGCTCTGATGCAAATTGCCGAAAGCGACAGTTCAAAAGTCAGATAATCGGAATAACTATAAATCTTTAATTCTTAATCTCCATTTATGTTCCAAAATACAAAAAATAGCTCAATGTAA
The DNA here is from genome assembly GCA_035047445.1 of Drosophila siamana. Lineage (NCBI taxonomy): Eukaryota > Metazoa > Arthropoda > Insecta > Diptera > Drosophilidae > Drosophila > Drosophila siamana. Next base: position 31,061 of record JAWNPP010000142.1, on the reverse strand, counting down.
ATATTTGATTACCATTTGTCCACCATTACTTGATAATGGAAACTATTTGCATATTTTAAAATACTTGAATATTTTAGCTTTCTTTGAAGTTAGCAGTATTATCACTTGCAATTCTTAAAGGTCTCTTTTCTTAAACATTTCACTGTTCATCTTAACAAAAACAGCCACACGCATAGACACACATGTGACTTGATGTGTTTTGCATGTTGACACAACTATTTATAACCATATTATTTTGCTATCTTTGCTAATTTTAGACCAGCAAACAGCAAAGCGAAATTCAACAGATAGACGTTGCAAAAACATGCTGTACAAATAATGGTAGCAAGTACAAGTGTACATATACTCGTTCATGCTAGTATCCATGAAGTTTTTACAATTAAAATGCTAGTTGCCATACGTTCGTATGGTGTGATTATACTTATGAAAAGAAATATACGACACCATGTCAATGGCTGGGGCATATTCAGTCTGAAAAGTACAAATAATACATAGTGTTTTACTCTGAAGTCGATTTAATTTTCCAACTTTACAAATAAATATTTGCTTCCATTTTTGTTTTGAAAGCATAATTTCAATGTTTTATGATTGTTATAGCTACGATATCATAATAAAAATATATATATAATATAAATTCATATGCTTTTGTTGCAATTTCAAAATATAGTCGAATAAATGTAATTTTTATTTAAAAATATATTCCCTTAAGATATAATGAGCATTTTAATCCAAAATTGAATAACATATTTAAATGAAGCACACTTAAAATCTACAAGCAGCTAAATACTTGATATTTACACAGAAAGTCAGGCAAAGGTTATCACACAGTCTGTGCGTTCGGCTTGTTGAAAAGCTGCCAGGGTTCCGAGTGTGGGAAGCCTTTGCTTATCATTTTTTGTCTACGCGAAAAGTTTAAGGGCATCAGACAATGATCTTAGCTATAGTAAAATGACGAGGCGTTTTATGAATGAAAAAAATGTTAGATTAATAGACACGGGAAATTGATATTTATAAATTCGAATCGCAAAAATAACTTTGGAGACGCTGGATAACACACACGAAAACTCTCGTATTAAATGTTTTATAGATAAAAGCTTTATACCCATGCGTAGAAACCTATTTATAACAATAAAAAAATTTAAATCAAAATGCAGTTTGATGCAGAAATTCACGAAAAAGCCGATTTAATATAAATTTCTTACGAAGTATTGTTGACTTGGATCCCAAAAGCAATATTTTATGCACCCCTTATGGCAATAAACGTCCTACTCCATTTAGAACTAAAGGGTGACGACATACACCAAACCTTACAAAAATAAATGTGATTGTCAAACGGCGCCCCTTTAGTCTGGCGCCACCGCTGATGACACTTTTCTGACTGGTAAACTTTGACTCTGGTGTAAACAAAGCAACAAAAATATGAAAAAAAGATGTGAAACAATATCTTTGAAGAAATTGACTACCAATCAATAAAACAACACAATAATAGAAAGCACTGAATCATAATTCTGGTCACTATCAATGACAAATTATTTAAATAAATGTTTTTCCTCTTTGTAACTAGTTTTATGTTTTAGTGTCCAACAAGAACAACGTGGCGATCCTAATTTACTTGATTCGTGTTATGTAATTTTCAGTAACATGATCATTAAAACCTTTTGTTATAAGTTTCACCGTGATTTATACTATTTTTATTTAGAGTTTGTGCACAGCTGAATATTGCCTATCCACTGCCAGACGCTATTTTCCCTTGTAAAACGTTTTCAGAGATTTACTACTCACCGCCATAAGCAGAAACTCGACAAATTTCGATGGATAATATGCAGCTACTGCTTCATATCCGACAAAAACAATATGTTAACAGCTGTGTTTCAATTTATTTACACAATTCTGTCATTAACCTTGTTAGTGGAACCACCCAGCAATTTCAAGCGAGTTACTTTTAATAAAAATTATTGTTTATAGTATATTGTTTCGTTTTCTGTTTAACATTGGAATATAATGCAACTCACAACTGAATCGAGGGTTTGTCATCGACATATTAAAATTAATATGTGCCATTTATATGAATTATGAATTGCTCAGAATATCTTTGAGGCATATGTTTTGTTACTATTTGGTAAGATGTTGGAATAATTCATATCAATACAATGAGTGGCAATCGCTAAAAAAAATATCTATATACATATTTGAATATTTTCTTTTTAAATTGGTTACCTTTTTCGATGATAGCTTCAAGTTCCGCAGCACTTAGTTGCATATAAAGTTGGTCCGTTTGGACGGCCGCCATTTTTAAATATTTTTAAATTATTTTGGCAACGTATGTTCAAGTAGATCACGCAATCCCGAAAGCGGTTTAAATTTATTCTTTTTGAAATAACGTTTTTTTGTTTAGTAACTTCACTTGCAAAACAGATAAGATAGAAACCTTATGATATCAAATTTTTATTCATATAGCCGTTATATACTCTGAAGAGATTTGCAAATTAACTGTTTAACATATAAAATATTTCGAAATTTGAATTTAGTTAGAAAATTATCACAAATTAAACAGAATTGGCACTTTTAAACTGTTTACACTTGTAACGCATATTTTCTGTATTCGTCCGACAGCCAGAAACACCGCACGTCTGCTCGCTTCGACAGTATCTTGCGTTTTGAGAGAACCAAACACGCTCGCTTTCATGCTAAAAACAACACGCGGTCAAACTGGTTGTATTGCAATTAGAGATGGGCGCGTGCTTTAAATTTCACAACCAAGTATTTAAATCAACACTCAAAATGACAGTCCTATATGCTTTATGTAATTTTTGATTATCAAGTATTTCAACATTTCAAATCCTACACGCGCAACTTTATTAAAGATGTAACTAATAGAAAAATTTAAAAAGATAAATATTTAAGAAAAATCTCTTTTAGGTATCGCATACGCATCGAACGATCGAACATGTTGGATGCAACATTTTAAGGTTGCTTTTATGAATGAAACTAAAGTTTACTCTAGGATGCTTATATAAAAAATAAAGATTTAACAAATGTTTAAATATACAAACACATGTAGTAAAATGTTCGCAATTAATTATGAATATTGATGCTGTAACGCTTTGAATTTATATTACAAATTAAAGTATATACATACATACATATATTTAATATTTATATATATATACATATATGTTTCAAATAACCGCAATTTAGTTTCAGTAAAGGCAGCATGTTTTACATTTTGTTCAGTTGGGAACAAACTATACTTTTAGTTTTTTATATTTACCGATTAGGACTCATCAATTGCTCTCTTGCTGTCAAGGGTTAATGTCGCAAATAAACGAAATGGCGTTGTTTTGTACACTTCTTGGGTCAAGAGAAGTGAGCTCCATACGCAATGTTAGAGTCGGTATTTTTAACAACGATTGAACTATATGAATTTCTGAGGCCTTCGTTGTAGCGCATGTTCAGTGGACTCCAAAAACAAATACAACTCGATCGACCAGCCGAGCAGCCCTTGCAATAATGCGAGCACATTGTGTGCTTAGCGTGATGTGAATTATAATGAGTCAGTAGTGCAGATGCTGCGGTAATGGAAATGGAAACTGCTCCTCAAATAGTCCGTTTTAACGCCGCCATGCGGAATTCCACACAATTGGTCTTTTCTTGACTACATAGCTGAGCTGCAGTTTTGGAAGGCTTGCAACATTGTTTACGTCCGCTTCAAAAGACCAGCGTGGACAACCGCGTGTTGTTTACATAAATCCCGAGCAGTGGCAAGGGCGGCGGCTCAAGTCTTCATTTCTATCAAGATGCGTGTAGAAGCATTTGCAATACAGCTTACGACGTGCAGCCAAAAAGTTGGGAATGTGTTACTTAATCAGGCAGACTTGTAATTCTCATATATACCGTTGGCGCTAAGGAACAAACACTATTTTTAATGCAGCATTCCCACACGGACTGCCCACGCGGTGGATATATATAAAAAGATGAGTATAAGTTTTAGAGAAGTTGAGTTTGAGTTTAATGATGTTGCATCCAGCAAACTTAAATTAATGTTCATATTGTTTCCCTATAATTTTCGCAGTTGGTGGCAAATGCGTCATGTGTTATGCTGCTACAATGATGGTGTGGTGCACTCGCGCCGAAATCTTCGTGGTTGGCATTGGCGTCATCAACCGCACATAAAATACATAACCCAGTATTAGACGAGCAAATAAATCGTTTATAATACATCCTGTTCGAGCTTTACTTAACTAAATGTAACATACATTTACAATTAGATTTGTTGCATGTTCATAAGGTCAATTTCATCTATATAACTCAAAAAACGCATATGGCATATGGGCTGACAAAATATGCAAAACAAAAAACGCTATGCATAATAGGGCATAATTCGGTCAGGACGCCAAGAACTCAAAGAGTAGAAAACCAGAAGATCAAACAAAATTTCTAGGAAAATGTTTAAATTTTGCATGATCATGCCTTCTTAAGGAGCCCAAACAAAACCTGCTATCGTGAAACAGAATTTCAAAAAGAAGCCACTAATATTGTTAGGGGCCTTTGCTTGTTTTGTAGGCACATCAGACAACATCTGAACACACCGCTGAACCATTTTTACCAATCAGTTTTCATCTTGTCGCACAGAGGACCTTTGAAATTATTATTTTATATTTATACCCTTTAACCCAAATAATCATACTTTACATATTCAAGTGAATAAAATATTAAGATTTAAATTACAAATTGTTATAAAATTACGAGATTATTAAAAAAAAAATGGTTATATATGGTAATATTCATTAAATACTCTACACTTTCGAATCTACAGTTCTGAAATCTACAATTTTGAGTATCTCATAGTCGAGCATTCAAATATTGTATTTTTACCTTTTTCTTTTCTTTAAATCATAGTCCTTAGTTGTTTCGTATAAGTATGTAAGATTCGGCAGTCGGCTAACCAGTTTACCTGTTGCTTTGCTCAGACGTCAGAGCACAGACAACCCGCATAGTCAATGAAATAGTGGGCGCGGCAAAACTTTTCAACTCCTTTCTTTTATCAAGCTGCAAGTTCAAGGATATACTCCTAGTATACTTTTTTTCTTCATTTCTGGTATACGTGTGGCCGTAATGGGACCGTCAATAAAAAAGATATATGCTTATCAACTTGTACATATGCATAACATGTACGGGTAATCCTTAACCATATCAGAATTAAAAATAGTAGCTTACTTTAAGTCGCGTGCAATAACTGGCAATTTAATATATTTGATTGAATTAAGCACACAGTGATTTAAATAAATGGATAAGAATAAAAAAAAACCCTAGATATGAGAGCCGTTATTTCTGTCAGTTTGTCCAGACCTTCGACAAATTAATATTTTCTATTTATATAACCCACGTAATTTGGAAACCAGGTACATATTTAGTGTCGTAGTGCCTTCTTAGAATTTCCATCGTATTTTTGCATCTGTTTTCTTTACTTTTCCATTTTACTGTGGACTAATGACTTTTGCCCGGCTTATGGCAAAATATTATTATTTATTGGCATTGTGCCCTAACATTAACTAATGATTCAGTTATATTTGCAATAAGTTGTAAAATTCCACGGCTAAATTTTTTTGAAAGTCAAGTTTGCGTTGATATAGGGATTATGTAGATGAGAACGTTCAAATTATTGAACAGATAGAGACGCAGATTCCTCGAACTAACCTATTTTAATAAATCCGTTATCAGCCAGCCTTACGAGAAATCCTTATTAAAGCACAACCACCGTTTGGACAGTCCTGAACTTACTCAGCCTACATACTACATTCATAATAATATTTACTATTCAGTAATTAATATACTGTGTGTATGCTCATTCATTCGTTGTCGTAATAGGCACATGTTTATGCATACGACGTCACATTGGGTGCATGTGATATGCTATTGAACTGAGCGACAACCTGGCTAACGACTCACGTGCCATTCAAGCGTTGCATGTTGTACCAAAGTCCTTTTTAATATCGTTACCGTGTCACGTGTTAAGTAGTCACATTTTCAATTGTTAAATATAGAAACTAATTTCAACAATCTCGATAAAAATTTAACCGTTATTGGTAATACATATTAGAAAAGCTATACATTTACAGTAAATATATTCATATAAACATGAATCAAGAATTTCTGGCCCACATCTGCTTAATCTGTATATGAAAAAAATTACATTATGTACGTATGCCCGCTGGCATCCCTAGGTTGCCCTCAGTTTGCCTCTTGCAATTTTTCATGGAAATTGCACAGTCGTCGTCGGATTGCACATATGGCGTCCAGAACCCAACTGCCCTTTCCAAAGTATATTTGCAATGTGTGAATGTTTTATCAGCATGACAAAGACGGCAGTTTCAAGACTTTGTGTTTTTTTTTATTTTCCTACATCTGTTTTCGCGTGAGAATATTTTGGATGGATGGTGCTAGTTTTATTTTTTTATGTTCTTTAACGTGACCTTAGGTTTAGTGTAATACATATGTTTAAGTTAAAGGTTTTCAACTATTGAATAATTTCGGTTTAAGTAGTTTCGTAAAACCAGGCACACAAACATTGATCTAAATCAAATAGTGCTTCAATCAAATAACTATGGACATGCACAAGAGATAAAAAATACAAAACCATCCTTACACAAGCCGATGCCATAACCAAAATTAAAAAACAATGATGGTATTGATTGCCGCTTGGCATGCAAAGCACGACTCTGTAGTACACAATTAGATACTAAAATTAAAGCTATTAATGCCGAAATCCTCCCAACTACATTTAGGAACGAGCAGTTGATTAAATCTCTCTTCACTATGCACGCAACTTGCTAAAAAAAAATTTTTCAAGTTCAAGTCCCACGCTTCAGAGCACAGAAAACACCCTCAAGCTTATGAGTCAATTTTAAAACAAAAAATAAAATGATTTGTACTTTTCATGATCCAGCCGCCGGCTACCGCCAAACTTGCTTCCTTCCGTAATGATGACTGTGGACCTTAAAGTAACTTTTCATTTGCACGGAAGCAAAGTTTCAATACAAAGAACTAGATAGTCTTGGGCGACAACAGTCACTAATCACATTCAACCTCATAATGTAATATTAAAAGATTTAGTAGGCGGTTATCCTTTTATATTCGTAATTCTACTTACAGTATTGCTTACTTTGTATATGCATGATTTGCTTAATTCTGTTACAATGCATCAGTATAAAAAGCAACATTGAAACTTTAAATAATTTCTACCCATTTTGGATAGCACAAAATTGACATATCTGCTCAATGATGATTTTCTTACCCTATAGTTTCATAATGATTTTCCAATGACCTGGTACTTACAGACGTGTTTATTGAACATATACCTGCCGTACCTGTTATGGGATTACCTGGCGTGGTACTTTCATATATGTGAGCATTGTCAGTTGTCCTTGTCATAAAAATGATTGTACTTTTGCCTTTTGTATTTGGTACCTTTTCAATTTCGCAAGGTTATTTACTTCAACAAAAGGCTAGACATTCGTCATTTTCTTCAATTTAGCTGGCGCCAGACGCACAGTATGACACTTCCTGGATTTAAATTTGTGTTGACACCGAATAAAGGTAAAAAGCACATACATTGCTCGCAACTATTTTGGCACTGTATTTGGCGTCCAATAAATAAACCTCTGTACTTATCGATCAAAACAACAATAACAGAATACAGAGACACAAACAACTTTCAATACACTCAAAACCCACCCCGACAAAATTAACAAAATCAATGTCCATAAACTTTCTTTAACAATGCACTTTTGCATAATATGGTATATGCACTATACAAAAATTCCGGCGTATTTTTACTTTCTACTTATTCTTTGCTGATGCCAAGGTTCATACGGACGTACGGAAAGCTCAACGAATATGGTACATCGACTTGGCCGGCATCAATGATGTACTGTTATTTACGCACATGACAGTTTCCAGAAATGCGATAGAGCTTTTTAACTTTATATCAAAGTGTATTGATGAAAATAAAACCAGCCTACGCCAGATGCCTTGCACTTGCCTCAAGGGCTCGTTGACATTGACACAAGCCACTGTCACAGGTAGTATGACAACTCATTGGCCACTCAAAAGTCACTTCTTACTCTGGCTATAACTGGTTTGGATTCTTTATTTGCGTGTTGTTCGATCTGATATCCATTGAAACATCTGGACTTAAGCGAATTTTTTTGCTTACTTTATGCCTTTACTACCTAGAAAGTGCAAAAAATGCCCAGCTGTGCCATCTTCTCTTTGGATATTGGCAATCGAAAACGGCAGAACAACTGCTACTATTAATCTATCAAGCCTTTACTTATAATTATCATTAGCGGTCATGTGCTTTTACACAGGATTTTTATTGAAAAAATAGGCTAAACAATGTGTCGCTTGATTACCAAATGCCTTTTTACGTATCTACGATATTCTTGTTTAAAGATAATTGGTTGAAATATGTATTATTCATAAAATCTGTGAACAAAATATTTTTTTAAAGAAATGTTAAGTGTCTTAATACAAGTAAATATGAACTAACTTCTTATGTTATAAAGAAATCGTTTGAAAATATAAAGCACTTTCCTATGTTAAAAAAAAATTGGCGCCAGACTAATAGAAATGTGCTGGCAATTAGAGGCATTTTGCAATATAATTTCTTTAAACACATACGTGTTCTAGGTATACATGTAGGTATAGATGATACAGGCATATGCTTACACTTGCAGGCACTATGTGCAATAGTACACAAATATACACATGCACACTTAAAATTGTATAATAGGAACGAGAAAAGAACGATACACGAGGATGCATCCGACCAACACATTCGCAGAATGTCACTAAATGGACTTTGTACGCACTCAATATAGTACTTGGCACTTTGCGTTTGACTACTACTTGGGTGAGTTAGTTGTTGTTGAATGCATTTGCATCTGTCGTTCAACTTTTGGCGTCAGATGAAAATGAAACCAATGACCAACAGTTTCTTTTCAATCTGGCACAAAAGTTCAAACACATAACAAACTGAGACATTACTGGCAGAAGCTCCTAAATAACAATGGCGCCTGCTTTTAAAGCATTGCAATTGTTAGATGACATACTCGAAAAAGAATAATCATCATTATAATGACCGATGGTATAATAGTCTGGCTAAATTTAAATTCATCATCCCAAAAACAAAGTATAAAAGATCTCCTTGAGTTTTACATTACATAGTTTTACATACATTCCGCACTGCTTAAGGGTTTTAACCTAGAGTAATAATTTCATTAGGTGTTTTACAGTTCGGGCATTTCTGCTAGTGTGAGCGCCTTTCATTAATAAAGTTTGCTCACACGGAATCGTTCTTCAATAGCTTTAATTATCATATAAATTAAATTTAATACGGAGTCAAATAACTACACTTAATAAATACCTTTTTAATTTTTCTTATTTGCATTTAGCTCTGCGTACTTCTTGAATTTTGACAGCTATAATATTATACTTTACACTTACACCCGATCCCGGAACCAATAGGTATCTTCGGACGTACGCACAATAGTTTATGTGCCTTTTAACTGAGATATACTACATATTGGCTGTTAACATATGTATGTGTTTGGGATGTCATTATTAAATATAATTAAATTAATTATACACATGAAGTTTTAAGGTATCCTAGTTTAAATTGTATTTTTTTTAAACAAAGAATTTAATATCCAACTGTATACAGATTGTATATACATTTGTATGTATTTATACGTTTTTACATTTATACAGATTGTATATACATTTCTATGTATATATACGGTTTTACATTTAAATATACTGATATATGCAGTTTAGAGAAAAGTCGCGTGTTAATTGTCCATTGTGTAGTGAAATATCCGATTCAGCTTTATTTAAATGCAAAACTTATTGACCCTTTGATTTTGTTTGCATGATGGTGTCATTATCACCTTCATTTCCCTCTGTATTGGGTTGTATGCGCATACGCTTGGAAGATGGTACTTCAATTACTGTTATTATGCTGCTTTCCGAAGAGTCACTGGAACATTTTGGAATAGTATCCGAATCATTGTACGTAGATGTGATATTTTTGACACCTGAAAGCGATGTTGATACTTCACTAGCACATTCCGAGCTAGTATCTGAGTCACACGATATGCATTTTCGCAGGGTATCAAAGCATGGACCACAGACAAGTGAATTTTCCGTCAAGTCTGGATTTACTATTAGCCCGATTCGCAGCATTTTAATGTCCTTTAACATTTTGTTCGGCGATCGTAATGGATGATTCCAAAGGCCGCAATACTCTCTAGGTAATGTGGGAGATACGTCCCCTGAAGATTTGGACAGCATCTTAAATATTTTCAATTTTTACTGCAATAACTGTAAATGCCAGTGTTGCATGTTAGACAATAATCAACATTACCTACAATCTGGTATATTGAGCAAATACAACCTATAAAAATGTCACAGTCGATAAATCACCACAACCACTATCTACGTGAAACTATTCTGCTCACATATAATTAGTTAAATTCAATGAGAACAGCGATTAATGTCTATTTCCAATGTATTATATTCTAAAACAACAATAATTAATTAAATAAATATATTACTTTAATGAACTAAATTTTGGTCAATTTATTCCATTCTTATTAACAATAATAATTAAAAGAGTAGTGCTTCTGTATCAGGATATTATGATACTGTTAATACCATATCTATCGTTCTCTCCTTAAAGTTATTTGAAAAAAGTTTTTAATATAAAAGAAATTATCGAAAATGCAACGTAGCTAATGTGCACCAACCACCACTAATTATCGCTAATGCGTACTGGGTCTAGTTAAAGAATATTTTTTGAACTGAAAGCTCATTCCTTGAAAATATTTTGTTTAATTTTTTGTTTCTTTGTTTTGTTGAATTGCAAATATTTAATGGCTATACATTCTGGTACATATTAGAATCGACTATCCTCCACAATTATTCGCTTATCGGTAATAATCGGGTAGGTAACTACAAATTCGATAATTTTCTTCAAAATTTCTGTTCATGGATTGCATTTAAGTTATTGATTAAAAGTCTCTATATTCTGCTTATATTGGTGTGCAAAATGTCTAACACACAAAGATCATTTGTACAAAAAGTTTGCAAGTGCGTAAATAGAAAGAGAAATGGCAATTTTATTGCAACTATTGTAGAAATGCCTCCGCAAATTAAAATGCTGTGGTAAACATGACTAATTTCTTTGTTTTCAATAGGCAACCAGCGACCGATGTTCGTAAAAATATGTCTATTCATATGCATACGAAAACCTTTAACACAAACTCAATATTGTCTTCAACGGTAAGTCTGTGCGTCGACTGATAACTTATTTTAAATTTTGTATATTTTTAAAGGTTTCGCTCACGGAACCACTTGACTATGAAGAATTTCTTTCTCAACATATAAATATTATAACACGAGATCCCTTAAAACACATATTGGATTTTCCACAAGGAGATATTACAATGAAAATAATACCACGAAAGATTCGAACTATTGCACACATTTTACCGAAAGAAAATATGTAAGAAATTACAAGTTTATATTTCTTTTTATATTATTATTTTATTATATTTCTTACAGCTCCGATTTGCCAAGGAATGTCCAAGAATGTATAAGTTGTTATACTCGCCCTTGGAAAGCTGTTGAATATTCACACCGACATTACTCAAGCTCTTGCTGTAGTCGTGAGCGAATTGATCGGGGCACAATCAGCCCTTCTGCTTACCAACAAGAGTTTGAGATCGATAAAGATTTCTCATCATTTGACGAAACATTCACGGACAAGAGTGATAGTTGTACACCTAGTTCTAGACAGTCGATAGCTAGCCTTGCTTCAGTTAGTTCGTGTACAGATACGTTAACCCTTCGTGGCTCTTGGGCTAGTTTTGATTTAAGGCGATCTGTAAATGATCCACTTATTCCAAACTTATTGGACAATGTTTTGCCAGAACAAATTGACCAGTTAAACGAAGCACGTCGACAGGATAAACGACAAGACGCGTTCTTTTCTCTCTATCCTGAAACGGAAACTGATGAAATTATTGAGCGTCGGCTTCCTGCTGTTATGCCCGTGGAACATATGGGCCATCGTATTCTCGTTAAATGTTTGCAGTTAAAGTTAGAACTCGAGGTTGAACCTATTTTTGCATCAATGGCTATCTATGATTCTAAAGAGCGTCAAAAAATTTCGGAAAATTTTTATTTTGATATGAATTCTGATAATTTAAATCTTATGCTATCAAACCATGTTCGTTGCGCTGACATTAGCACGCAAAGTCGTTCCGCTATATTTGAAATTTCCTATCCAAGTAATGATTTATTTCTCGTCATACGCCTTGAAAAAGTTTTACAGGGGGACATAAATAATTCTGTCGAACCATATCTTAAAGATGATAAAGATAAGTATAGGGAGAAAGTTAAATCAAATGCAGTCGATTATTGTGAACGTTTGGGTAAATATCGAATGCCCTTTGCATGGACAGCGATATATTTAACAAATGTGTTTAATGGAGACAGCTTTGAAAACAAGGACTCTTGTATGTCGGAGAGAGATGTGTCTGGTAGCGGTGGCTGTACTACGTTGACATCTGCAGCGAGTTCAAATAGCTTAGATCGGAAGTCTTCAACTAGCAGCTTCGACCAACTTCGACGGAAAGCTAATGATATGAGTGGCACACTGACGCGTCGTGGGTCTCTGGAACGGAAAGAGAAACGTCGGTCATGGTCACCAGATGATTTTGCCAATGCTATTGAGACTTTCCGTCCAATTGCAATCACCGTACCAAGCTTTTTTAAGCAAGAGACTGACAAAATGAAAGATGAGGATTTATACAAATTTTTGCCTGAGCTTAAACGGCCTAACGCAGTTACGAAAAAATATAAATGTATTCCGGGCTCTATAAAACTCGAGATATCACCATGTGCTGACGACGTTATTAACGCTTTGACTCCAGAATTAGCCAGAGTAGATCCTCAGGATTGCGAAAAAACACGCCCTGTTAAAGAAATATTGGAACTTTCACCATTACCGATATATAATCCTCATTATACCTATCGTAATTTACTTTACGTATCTCCCAAAGAGTTAAATTTTTCATCACGTGCCGGGTCTGCTCGTAATATTGCTATTCGTGTGCAGTTAATGGCGGGTAAGATAATAAACTTTAAAATGTATACCGCTCAATAACGAAATCATATTTTCCAGGTGAAACCACAAATGATGCCGTTAACGCAATATTCGGCAAATCGTCGTGTCCAGAATACGGAACCGAGGCATACACATCCGTCAATTACCATAACAAGTGTCCAACCTTCTACGATGAGATTAAAATAGCGTTGCCGCCTGTCATTAAGCAGCATCACCACCTACTGTTTACTATCTATCACGTATCATGCCAAAAAAAGCCACATGAGTTGCAAAATTCTGTAGAATCTCCTATCGGTTACACATGGCTGCCTCTTCTCGAGGATGGTAAATTAAAAGTTGGGGAATTTAATCTGCCAGTTATGGTGGAAATGCCACCTGAGAATTACTCATTTATACCACCAAATGTACATCTACCAGGGATTAAATGGTTAGACAACCATCGCGCCGTTTTTACTATAAGTGTGGCTGCAATTACTTCAATTCATACCTTAGATAAATATCTGGACAGTTTTTTTTTGATCTGCGAATATTTGGACTCCCGTAATATACCCTCTCATATTGGCGAAGGTAATATGGAATCCGAGTTAAAGAAATGTATGTTGGATATAAATCAATCAAATCGAGAATCACTAGTTAGGCATTTACCTCGTGTGTTAGACAAGCTAATAGAGCTGATGGTAACTTGCCATAAAGTAGGGCCTCAGCCAATGTCGTTGGGGGCCACAGTCTTTGAGGTGCTTTGCTTAGTTTCGACGCATTTGTCCCTATTAACTGATGTTGACCAATATGGACGCCAAAGCATATTCTCCACATATGTGCAGTTCCAGTGTAAAATACCACATCCAATGGCAGCAAAACGCAACTTTAATATCGAATTAAAATCTAATGAATTATATACATTGTATGATGATATATTAAGTAGTGGCCGCAATGGTAAGTTATTTACAAATGTGAATATGAAACTAATTCCTACAAATTAATTATTTTCAGTTCTAGACAAAAATCGTTCCAGCAGTGCTTCATTGGATGCTCAGTCTCCTCTTGTGTGCTTGCTACATGAAGAGCTAGCTTTGCAATATACACTTGCCAGCGGAAGAGTGGCAGATCTTGCCATGAATAACTCATGGTTCCTTTTCGAACTAATTATTAAATCTATGACAGAGCACCTTGACTATAATGATTCCTTATGTGGCCCGCGAAAGCACAGATTTTCACACCAATTCCTTGATGACCTATCAACACTCATCACATTGGTCACAAATAAAGTTGCTGAATACCATAGTGTTGACACAAGAAGTGCTCAGTCGTTAAACGCTAGTTTAGGTTTTTTTATATTTGACCTTCTTAGTGTAATGGACCGAGGATTTGTATTTGGCCTAATTAAAATTTATTCAAAACTTATAATGTCGCGAAACGCATGCGCACCTGAGTTGATGAATTACAAAATAGACTTCTTGCGAATTGTTTGTAGTCACGAACACTTTGTAGCTTTAAATTTGCCTTTCGGAACTCCTTACACGACAATCTCAGCACCTTGCAGTCCCACTCCCAGCACTACATCAAATAATAGTCAAACTTCTTATGTAAGTATATTTTGTAAATATGATTATATTTAATTTGACATTATTAATGTTATTTTTATTAATATTTTTTTGACGTTCTCAGGGATCTGTTGAGCGTTCTTTACATGCAGACCTCAACACAGAATTTCGTCAACAACATTTTCTAGTCGGCCTTGTTTTAAGTGATTTTGCATCTGTTATGGAAGTGCCGAACCCTCAATTGCATGGAAAAGCTATAAGCTGTATACGCAACCTTTTGAGTTCTCATGATTCACGTTACGATGAGGAAGCGCGATCGCGAGTAGCTTCTCTTTACATTCCCTTGCTCTCAATAGTTATGGATACGTTCTCTCAATTACATCAATACATATCCGATATTCAAGATCATGATCGCTTCCAACAGCTGGGCCACCTTGAAGATTATCAAGGCCCTCACCAGACTATATCCACATCCACTATTAGTCCAGAGGTTGCGTATGCCATTTCTGGTAGTCGTGTATACTCCTACATGACGGAACAATCAAAAAATAAGATATCATTAAATGCAGAAAACACGCGTCATTTGTTAGCCTGTTTTCTGTGGGTGCTCAAAAATTTGGAACGAACCGTTCTTTACCGTTGGTTGCTCGGCTTAACTCCACATCGTGTACACCAAATGCTGCAAGTGCTTAATACGTCTTTAAAAGCCTTTGAGTATTCGGGTCAAAAGAGGTTACCAACTCTTAAGAGAACTAACACTCACAGTTTTCGCAAGACAGCACCTACAGATGTTAAGGAGAAATTGGAAGAATGTATAAGAGGAACTAACTCTGCGCGATATGATCTGATTAACCGTCGCAAGGATCGGAATTCAACAGAAAAACTTCGTTGGCGCAAAGATCAAATGCCGTACCGGTCTCAGTATGCTGACACGCTTAACAGGACGGAGCCAGACCTAGAGCTAAGCCATTTCATTGAAGGCTCACTTGCTACTGAAATTGGACTTATTATACTTGATTCATTGGAAATAATTGTGCATGTAGCGACTAATATTCATCACAATCTTCTTGGAAGTGTTCTAAAAGTATTGTTGCATAGTTTATCACGGAATCAATCGACACTTGCACTACAAAATTTGTTTGCCTCTCAACGAGCGTTGATTTTTAAATTTCCAAATCTATTGTTTGATGAAGAAACTGACATTTGTGCGGACTTATGTTTATTGTTATTGAAACACTGCTCGTCACAATTAGCAGGTATCCGATCCCAAGCTGCTGCTTCATTATATTTATTAATGAGACAAAACTTCGAAATTGGAAATGTGTGTAAATCCTATTCTGATAATTGCATGCTTCTATTAAATTGTTTTAACATATATTTATATTTCAGAATTTTGCACGTGTGAAAATGCAAGTTACTATGTCGCTAAGTTCTTTAGTTGGCACTAGCGCTTCATTCAGCGAACAATCACTCCGTCGAGCACTAAAAACAATTTTAGTTTACGCCGAATCTGATATAGATTTACAGGAAACCTCATTCCCAGAGCAAGTACAAGATTTACTGTTCAACTTGCACATGATTCTGTCAGATACTGTTAAAATGAAGGAATACCAAGAGGATCCAGAAATGTTACTTGATTTGATGAATCGTATAGCAAAAGGTTACCAAAACAATCCGGATTTACGATTAACATGGCTGGAAAACATGGCTAAAAAGCACCGTGAGCGTGCTAATCACACCGAGGCGGCCATGTGTTATGTCCACGCAGCCGCTTTAGTCTCTGAATACTTAAGCATGCTTGAGTCTCAAACTCATTTGCCAGTTGGTGCGGTGAGTTTTCAACGAATTTCCCCAAATACATTTATGGAGTCAGCGGTCTCGGATGATGTTGTTAGTCCTGGAGAAGATGGCATTTGTCTAGGCAATCACTTCACTGAAACGGGATTGAAAGCTCTTCTTGAAGAGGCATCAAATTCATTTCAAGTCGCTGGCATGTATGAAGCGATGAATGAAGTGTATAAAATTCTAATCCCAATCTGTGAAGCCAATCGCGAATTTCTTAAGCTTGGCAAAGTGCACGGCAAACTACAAGAAGCGTTTAATCGCATTGCACAACTACAGGTATGTCGAAATTCATACTTTCTAAATGATATTTCAATAGTGATACTTTTTCACTTACTAAATTATTGCACGTTAATTTTCATAGGGTAAACGTGTTTTTGGAACGTACTTTAGAGTTGGCTTCTACGGCGGTAAATTTGGTGACCTAGATCAACAAGAATTCATTTACAAGGAGCCCACACTAACAAAATTGCCAGAAATATTCAGTCGACTTCAGGTACTTTTATCCATTTTTATCTGACGATTATGTGATTAATAATAAATTTTTCCGTTTAGAATTTTTACGCGGATAGATTTGGTCCCGATTCTGTGCATATAATAAAAGACTCTAATAATTTTGATACTAATACATTAGATCCAGAAAAGGCTTATATACAAATCACTTATGTTGAACCATATTTCGAAACCTATGAAATGCGTCATCGTGAAACTTACTTTGAAAGAAATTTTAATATTAGTAAGTAGTTTTCTATGATAAATCCGCCATCAAGCTTTATCGGTTATCGTGAATAATTGAATTTATTTTAATTTTTAGAACGCTTTATATTTTCAACCCCTTTTACTAAAAATGGGAAAGCTCATGGGGAATTACATGAGCAATGTAAACGTAAAACAATACTTACGACAGCTAACCATTTTCCATATGTAAAAACTCGCATTCAAGTTATTAGCAGAACTCAAATTCAATTGGAGCCCATTGAGGTGGCTATTGGTAAGCAATATAGTAATATGGATTGACAATTTTATTTTAGTCACTTTAGGAGGTAATCTTTAACATTCAACATATTGTTCTAAATGTTTCTGTCAAATAGAAGACATACAAAAGAAGACATTGGAATTAGCTGCGGCTACAAATCAGGAACCGGCTGATCCAAAAATATTGCAAATGGTTTTGCAAGGTTGTATTGGTACTACTGTCAATCAAGGCCCAATGGAAATGGCTAGTGTATTTCTCTCAATTTTATCTGATGGAACTACTGTACCTACAAAGCATCAAAATAAATTACGACTATGTTTCCGAGAGTTTTCAAAGCGATGTGCAGATGCTTTAAAAAAAAATAGAAATTTGATATTGTCGGATCAAAAAGATTATCAACGCGAGTTAGAGCGTAACTATGAACATTTTGTGGAGCGACTGTCTCCGCTAATTACGCTAACGCAGATACAAACGCAAGGCGTTGTGAAGTAAGTTTTCTTCCAAATAATTATGCAAATTTTATATGAATTTGTAATGTTTTTATTTCCAGAGCCAACGGGTATCAAAGTAAAACTACACCTTTAAAATGGTAATTTATACGATCAAACTACTAAGACAATTCACAAATAAAGTTTCGTCTCGTTTGTCTATTGACATGCTTTCTTTACATGCCTAGCGTGTCGGATTATTTTAAGTAAGTTTTTTATTGCTCATAATACAATATGAAAATAATGGATTTACCATTAATGGGTACCAAATATTATATTAACCTTATTTATCACCGGTACTATAATTCACCATTAAGAATTCATAAAACTTCACTATTTATATATATGCTTGTAGTATTTTATCTACGCATTATTCATTTATTTTATACTTTTTATATTCATATTTGAAGAATAAAAATATACGCAATATAATTTAGTTTATTAATAACGAAACGAGTAACTTTCATAGATCAAATTTCAAAATTGTGGTTTCAAATTATTGATATATTTAATCATTTCAGTTCCGTATAGAAAGCTTAAACTTAATTCGCTCGGTAACCGATAAAATTGCTCCACATCTACATCATTTTTTTTGATAATACGTTGCCAGTCCGCCAAGTCTTTATCGATATTACTAGGATTTGTCTCTTGATGTATTGGTTTCAACATAAATTGCAACTCTTGCAGCTGTTTTAAAAAATTTACTAAAAATAGATTTAAAATTAGTAAATTAATGCCATAAAATAACGGGTTTTCATTCGCCTACATTTTTTCAAATAATATATTTTAAAAAATATGATTATTATACTTATACGATATATATATTTCAATAATCATAACAAATTATTTAAAAATAATGTGATTTGTGTGGGTAAACATGTATATACTTATTAAGGACATGTTTAAAAAAAATCCTTGATTTATATTCATATTTTCTTATATTAGAAAAAGTAATATGCTGATTATAAAATTATATTTACCGTGTGTGTCTTGAAAGTTCAAAATCTGCATATATTTCTTCCACCAACCGCATAGTAGAGATAAATTGTGTTTTGTAGTTTCTTCCGAATCACGAAATATACATGAAAGGTAATATTCTCGAAAAATAAGTACAAGTAAATGTACTGATGTTTGGGATATTTTGCTAACACGTGAAACATCTGAAAATATGAACTTATAAATTAATTGATTGTAATATTTGACTCATGAACTGAACATACGAGTTTTTTTGTCCTGAAGTGTCCACTGATACATCATTTGAAATACAAGTGTTACGACGCTTAGACATAGTTTTACGTAACATTCGCAACTAGATTCTTGCATCACTTGCTCACGGGAAGGTATTTCAAGAAATTTTGATTCAATTGTCGATGTCTGGGTATTGCTTGTATTGGCTGTACAATTATTACCACAAGGAAGTATAGTAGACTGGGTATCGGTAATTTTGGGTGATATTTGCTCCTCAGAGTCTTCATCATCAGCAATAGATAATAATGGATGCATTTTCATAACAAATTGAGGCATTGAAGTAAAGCATTTAAATACAAAGCGCACGTGATTTTCACATATAGATAATAGCAACTTGAATTGATTTGATTCAACAGGAATTTCACTACAAAAGCACTGTTCGAGTAAACTTGCGTAAACCTGTATCAAACAGGACTTTGACCCAAAACGATAGAAGGATCGAACTCGATCTGACACAAAACAATTGGTATTACTGTCACTGCACATTCGTGACATCAATTGATCGTGTAGAGCGCATAATAACATACAAGAACTCAGCTTTTGGAAGACCCATATATTCGGTCGAGTAAACACCAGTTGTTTAAATAAGTTAAAGAGTGAATCCAGTTGTAGTTCGCATGTAAAAACCGTTGATACATTTACATGACTAAGTAAACTGTGTAGAAAATGTCCACAGGCTTCAATAACCCCGAAATGTTCGAGAACTTCAGATGAGTAACTTAATTTACTTATCGCCTGGTTGACTATTTGTAATATCGAACAATTACCATAATTATTTTCAAGTAATGCTTTAGATAAATCGCTATGTCTTCGGCAAATCAAAGCCAAAGTCGCAATATAGCGGCGTAACAAAATTCCTCTTTCACGTTTATATAAATTCTCGGTTTGAATCAATGAAAGTCGTTGGGAAACATTGTGATCACACTGTAGATCATAATGATGACATGGATATAGGAAATAGTGTTTCGGTAAATCTAAAGTTTGAGCATATGACCAAAATTCTTTAAACACTCTAGTTACGGAAATTATTAGGCTGTCCCATACAACTGTATTAACGCTGGTTTGAAACTGCAATTGTGCATGATGTAAAAGCAAACTCTCTAGCTCTAATTCAATAATGTTACGTGGTTTCTTTAGCGCACGGGTTTCTTTGGAGAAATTGTAGAAATTCTTTTCAGACTTGACAGAAAATTGTGTATTTAACTTTGTTATGCACAAATTTTCCATACGAAGCATATTACGACACTCATCGGCGTCATAGGCTGACAGCTGATGGTCTATGCATGGGTACACTGCACTTCGAATTTTATATTCAGAAAATTCAACATTCGTAAAATTTAATTCTGTGTTTTTGGCTATAACTTGCTTAAAAACATCCGCCACTTTTCTATTACAATTTTTTTCAGCTTCTTCTGTCATAATAATTCTTTCCATCTTAGTCGCTTGAATCAGTTTTCGCGCTTGTCGCAATTCATCACGAAGTAAGCTAACCTGATGAATATATTAATTAGAACTCGTAACATATTAAATTTTTAAAATACACACCTCTCCATCCTTGTTTGCTGTTTGATTATTGTGATCGAAGAGTTCTTTTTGCAATTTACAATTTTCCTTTTTGAGCACATCGACGCGTTCTATTAAAAATTTTAGTTGGCGTTCTTGCGCTTGTTGACGATTTTTCGCCCACCGGCCTGTACTGTGAATTTCAACATCGTAATTTCTTGATGCCGAAGCTTTAATTTCATTATGTGTTTCATTTGTACTATGAATTTCAATATGGTCATTTTTTGCTGCCGGAGCTTGATGACTATTTGCCCACTGGTTTGTACTATGAATTTCAACATGTTTATTTTTTGATGGCGGAGCGTTAGTTCCATTCTGTGATTCATTGGCTCCAAATATTTCTTGCATACTCAACGTAGAAGTCGAGTTTTCTTCATATGGCGTCGTTTCCAGATTACATAGCTGGTGTGAAGCGCGTTTGGCACATTGGCGTGCTGTTGATAGGTGGTCACTGTGTGACTGCTGCGTGCTGAATGCAAATGCACCAAATTGGTAATCATACTGTCTTTCTCCTGGGCTGACAGGCTGCATTTGGCTTTCCTCTGCTTGCTGACTAGCGAATAATACCACATCGTCATCGTCGCTTTCCCAGAAATTATTAATAGGTGATTCAAACACAGTCACGTTGGATCTCCGCCTTTTTTTCGGCAAATCTAGTACCGGGTCGAATTCTCTTTCCATTTTTACACAGTTTTAACAAATATCGGCAATGATGATAGCGATGTTTTGCTTAGAAACTTTAAATATCGATATGTAATCGTTCATCGGTTTTGAGGCCATAAATATTTATTGAGTGTTTTAATATATTCGATGAATTAATACCGCCAAACTTATACCCATAAATATATTCAGATGTGAGAATATTTTGAAGCCAATGTATATATAAATAAAATATTATTTCCACTTTTTTTGTATATACGAAAAATTATATTAAGCATTACGGTCTCATTTAACTGTGGTGTACTATTAAAAATATTGGAAATCAAAATTTCAAATCAATCAATGTTTCTTGAGATTAATAATGTGATTTCACACAAAATGTAAATTTAACAAAACAAAAAGTGTATATTCTTTTAGTGCCGCTAAACATTTGTTTTACTTCAGAACCGATTGTACCACATGCGACTATGTCATATCGATATTATGGTATTATTTTACAACACTGAAATGTTGACATTTTCTTTATTAGCGATATCGATACAGTAGAAAAGATAATTCGGTATGAACGCGTCGCTAGGTTTTGTAAGCGTCGGAATAAAAAACTTTCCCAAACGCGAAAAATAAGTGAACATAAGAAATTTAGTATCGAAACTTACTGTACTCTATTTATATAAAAGGTAATGAATTTATATATTGTTCAACGAGTTTTTGCCATTTTGCAAGTGCCCAACTTCAACAAGTGTAAAATTTGTAGGAGAATGACAGGAGCCTAACGCGCATCTGCAAATGTATTAGTACTTGTTGCCTTATTCGTTTAATATTATTGAAGAATAACAAACGTTTTTATTCTGAATAATTTTGATTAACAACTTTAGTGTATGTATATAAATATGTATGACTCAAACAGGGCACAAATAACCTAGGTAGAATTTTCGTACATATGAATATGGGTGTGAATACTGTCACGAACATTCAACCAATTTGGTGTAGTATTGTGCTTTGTTTTCAATTAAGTTGAATGTCGATCGACTTCTTTCACTTTGTTTTCCTAAATGTTGTCTGTTTTATAAAATTGATTGCAGCAAGCGTCGGGTACCATGCAACAACAAAAAAGTGTTTATAGGAATGCGTGTTTAAATTCATCATATCTTTCAGACACGCATATACTATTCAAGCGCCCTGCCTTAAACTAACCCATATACATACATATATGTGTATGTATACAGTTGTGCTCCATGACGAAATTCATTAACATTTTTTTTTATCTTAATATGAATAAATCATTCACAGTAAAAGCTGTTGTATTACAACTGAAAAATACGCGCCTATACCATAGACATGTGACAATTTATATGCAATAAATTGAATACAATTTTTGTATTTTCTTGTTTTTGTCTTGGATTTGATTTGATGTAATTTTTTTTTTGCGTGAAGTAGTTAAGATAGAAGCATTTTCACGCCTACGTACAAATGGCCGGCGTTTGTCGTAAATCTGCGCACAACTTGTCCAACAAGTTTGGTAAGTTTAGGTCATATTTCGATGCTGGTGCCATTTCCTTTTTCCATATTGTATTGATGGACTAGACGGTCGCATAAATTTGTATAAACATACATATATGTATGTATGGATGCGTACATTTATTTTAGAAAAATGTGCTTAATTCTTTGGGTCGCCCAATAATTAAAGTAAGGTTCACAAATGGCATCAATTTTAAAAATGTTTTATTTTTCAGATTTTAAAAGTTTAAAGCGACAACTTTTAAATTGCAACAACCATCATGTTAAAATTTATTCGTGGAAAAGGTCAACAACCAACAGCTGAACGGCAACGACTGCAGAAGGAACTCTTCGCATATAGAAAGGTGAGTTATTAAGTAATGTATATAAGTAACCAATAAACCCAATGTTTTTAAATTTAATCATATACTTATTAAAAGTTAATATAATTAAATGTCAATTCGATTCTTCAGTTATATTTGAAATATGTATAACATAATTACTTTATGTGGTCTAATTTCACTTTAAAATTATTATATGAAAATGCTAAAGAATGCACGTTGTTCAATGCCATTGTTTTTACACCAATGTAGTTACCGCCGTCTTTTAATTCAATGACATCACCCACGATGAGTCATCTCCAGAATTTACTTTACTTTATCTGTACCTTAAGCAAAAGAAAGGTTTACAAACTTATGTTGCTAGCTAATCAAATTCATATTAAATGCGATAATCGGAGCCAACGTAAGCGTGCTGTCGTAATTTAATTTGTTTCCTTAAAAATATAGTTCTCACTTTATGTTTTGAATTTTTAAAAATTGCAACACCTCTGACAGAAAATTTATATATTGTTGAATAGTTCTTAATCAATGTTAACGATGAACATATTTCTGCGTTCAAATGCGAATATATTCTTTCATGTAATAACAAATGCATGCGATCATATCTCACTGGTATCACTTAAACGAACGTAAAATATTTATAGTCATTAACCTAAAAAAATATATTGTGTAGTCTGAAGAAAAGATAGACGTAAGTGATACAACCAGTTTAAAACTGAATAGTCGATAAGATTAACCAATTTTGTTTTATGTACAAGCTGAACGAATGGGATGGTCATAGTGTATATAATGTCGGTACATAGAGTACTTATAAATATTGATAAGCGTAGAATTTCGAACTGATAAGATTCCATAAAAAGAGTCATAGAAAATATTGTGTAAACTGTGCCACCTGTAATGGGGTCGATGTTAAAGTGACTGTATGGAGTAATATGTATGCATTATGATTCAGATAAAACAGTATGTGAACCTATGAAGTTAAAAGATTAATCAAGGTATTCAACATTGTTTTTATTTCATTATTATAAAGGCGATTCAATAATAGTGCTAAATAAAATATAATAGTCATAACATTATTTATATAAAAATTATTCATTATTTATTGATATATTCTATTAACCAGAGTTATTGTATTACTTTCAGACAGCTCAGCATGGTTTTCCACATAAACCATCTGCTTTGGCGTATGATCCAATTTCCAAATTGATGGCTATTGGTACGCAAACAGGAGCTATAAAAGTTTTTGGACAGCCAGGCGTTGAACTTTATGCCCAGCACACGTTAATTAATAACTTGGCATCTGAATTGAATGTACAACTACTTGAATGGGTTTATGGCAGTGGTCGCATACTTTCGTTGACTGCTGCTAATCAACTTACATTGTGGGAGCCTGCGGGTACAACTCTTGTGCCTATAAAAACTCTACCATTTGATGGAAAATTAAAGAAAGTATCTTCATTATGCTGCTCGATCAATAAAGATCTCGTGTGGATTGGGACAGAAGGCGGAAATATATATCAATTTGATTTAAAATCATTTTCTATTCGAGAACCTGTCATTTATCATGATGTAGTTTTAGAGCAGGTACCATCGACCTACAAGCTTAATCCAGGGGCTATTGAATCTATACGCCAGCTACCAAATTCTCTAAATAAGCTTCTTATCGCATACAACCGCGGACTCTGTGTATTATGGAATTTAAGCGATTCAGCTGTTGAACGGGCATATGTTGCGCCTGGACATGGACAAAGTGTGGGTCTGTTTGTGAACATAACAGGCACGGAGTTCAATTGGTACCACGCGGACGGGTCTTATGCTACCTGGAATATAGAGAGCGGAGAACCACCACAAAATGTTAATTATGTGCCCTATGGCCCTGATCCCTGCAAAAGCATAAATCGTTTATTTAAAGGAAAACGGGGGTAATGTTTATTTATATTTTTGTATTGTTTTTTCTTATTTTTTGTATAATAATTTGTATATTTTTTCAGAATTAATGATTTAATCGTTTTTTCCGGCGGTATGCCTCGATCAGCCTATGGTGATCATAATTGTGTATCGGTGCATTCAAGTGATGGACATAAAGTTTGCCTCGATTTTACTTCCAAAGTAATTGATTTCTTTGTTACATATAAAAATGATAGTGAGTCTATGGAGGTACTTATTGTCTTACTTGAAGAAGAGCTTTGTGCTTATGATCTTACTGATGCTAGAGTTTCTCCATTGAAACCACCATATTTACACTCGGTTCATGCTTCCGCTGTGACCTGTAATTATCTGGCATCCATGGTGTCGCAAGAGGTATATGACCGAATCTTACGTGCTGGTGATGAACAAGATTTAGACTACAGCAGTATTGATTGGCCCATTAGCGGTGGAGTTCTTCCAGAAGATTACGCCATTCATTCCGAAGAAAATGACATAGAGATCTTGTTAACTGGCCACGAAGATGGCTCAGTTAAGTTTTGGGATTGTTCTGGAGTAATTCTGAAACCAATTTACAATTTCAAGACAGCAATAATATTTGGGCATGAGAATGAAGATGATGTTGCAGTAGACACTAGCAATGAACAACTTGATGAGGGCGAACCACCATTCCGCAAAGCTGGATTATTTGACCCTTATTCCGACGATCCACGTTTAGCTGTTAAAAAAATTGCATTATGTCCAAGAACAGGTCAGCTTATTGTGGGTGGCACTGCTGGGCAGATTGTCATAGCAGATTTTCAAGGAGATCAGAACGACGGTGAAATGCTAAAAATTATTTCTATGAACTTGGTCAGCGATCGAGATGGCTTTGTATGGAAAGGCCATGATCAGCTTAATGTGCGTGGCAATTTATTAGAGAAACATTCTTCAGAAATTGTTGAAAATGGTGTGAATATTACTGGTGTACTCCAAGTACTGCCCCCCGCAAGCATTACTTGTTTGGCGCTTGAAGCTAATTGGGGTGTAGTCTCCGGCGGTACAGCTCATGGATTAGTACTGTTTGATTTTAAAAACTTTGTTCCGGTATTCCATCGATGCACTCTTAATCCAAATGATATGACTGGTGCGGGTGAACAGCTTTCACGTCGAAAATCGTTTAAAAAATCGCTTAGAGAATCATTCCGAAAGCTGCGTAAAGGAAGATCAACTCGAAATAATCCAAGCAATTCGGTTCCGACTACGGTATGTTGTCAAATTTGTTTTATCCACAACCAATATATTTATCAATTATAAAACAGTTAGAAGCACGTCCAGTTGAGCGCCAAATTGAAGCTCGTTGCACTGATGATGGCATGGGTTCCATGGTGCGCTGTTTACTCTTCGCTAAAACTTATATAACAAATGGTAAATTTAAACGTAACTTTACTGTGCTTTTTTTTTCATAAAGTTCCTTATTATTTTTTATTTTAGTGAACATTACATCGCCTACTTTGTGGTCCGCGACAAATTCCAGCACAGTTTCGGTATTTCTATTATACTTACCACCAGCACAGACTGCAGCCACTGTAGTACCACCTGCAAGCGGGAATGCAACTCCGCAGACGCCCCGTCGTATATCTGCGCAATTGGCCAAAGAGATTCAACTTAAACATCGTGCACCTGTCGTTGGAATTTCTATTTTCGACCAAACTGGCTGTCCTGTTGATCAGTTAAACGCCGGCGAAAATGGCTCACCGCCGCATCGTGTTCTTATCGCCTCTGAGGAGCAGTTCAAAGTTTTCTCTCTTCCGCAATTAAAACCTATCAACAAATATAAGCTTACCGCTAATGAAGGGGCCCGAATACGCCGTGTGCACTTTGGGTCGTTCAGCTGTCGCGTGCCCCATGACCTTCTGCTGAGTCTTAATGGCAACAGCCCCACAAAATCAACACGTTCAAATGAAGGTGGCGACGGAGGATATAATACGAGCATTTCACCAATATCGAATGGTGGTGAGCTGTACCATGAAATGGCATTGATTTGTTTAACGAATATGGGTGACATCATGGTGTTGTCAGTGCCTGAATTAAAACGCCAATTAAATGCAGCAGCAGTAAGGCGCGAAGATATAAAGTAAGAGATTTGTTTATTTAAATGAAAAATGTACAAATTATTTTAGTAATATTCTTTCGTTTGTCATTTTAGTGGGATTTCATCCCTCTGTTTTACCAATAGCGGCGAGGCCTTGTACATGATGTCGTCATCAGAATTACAACGAATAGCTTTAGCTACCTCCAAAGTAGTTCAACCAACGGGTGCCGTTGAAATTGAGCCACTTGTGAACGAGGACGCTGAATCAACTGTGCCAATTAACGAAGATGATGACAGCGATAAAGAAATTGAAACAAATGTTGATGGTACTGATAACACGAATGGCAGTGCCATGCTTGAACCACCAGTAGCCCAACAACGTTCCAAACCGTTAGAACTAATTGTTGACAGCAGTAATGGTTTAATATCAAATGGAATTAGCAGTGGCAGCTCACCCAATCGTGCCAACGAAACAATTACCAGCTCTATAGGCGATATTACTGTTGACTCCGTGCGCGATCATTTGAATACTACAACAACAACACTATGCTCTACCACTACTGAGGAAACAGTTGGTAAGCAAGCTAACACTGTACATGTATAACGCGGCCAATAAAAGTGCCGAACAATTTTTACTTTATCTTTTACCTTTTGTTTATAAAATTGCGGCAATGATATTTAAAACCGCATTTTATTTTATTCAAATTAATTATATTTGATGCTTTACCGTATTTATCCTGAACTTAGCATGTTTCCAATGTAAACTTATTTATGTTTGCTAATCACTAATCACTATTCTGTCAGGTCGTCTATCAGTGCTCAGTACGCAAACAAATCAAAGCACTACTAGTGCTAACATGAAGGACATACCTAGCTTCAATATACCCAATTTAATGGATTTGGCATCAAAAAGGTATTATAGCTGCAGTATTGATGAACAATTTCTATAATTTCGAAATATTTACTTTTAGCAACACTTCAGAAACCAGCACTAGCTCTGTCATCATAAAATCGGTCATAACGAGCATATCACACGAAAAGACGAACGGCGAAGGCGAAAATTTGAAGGCTAACGTTACAACGCGTGAGGAAAGTCAATTTTAGACAAAATTAGATCAACGCATTAATCTATAATATTTTGTTTTTACATATTACATTTGTACATATGTATTTTATATAATACATATGAAGAACATTTTAACCATATAATTTAGGATACCATGAAAACATTTGTCATATACAAAGCAGTTTAAAATTTCCATTTTTGTAGTTAAATATTATCAAATTTATGTTAAACGATAATATGCACTGACTCCATAATCTACACCAATTTATACTATTTTTATTTACATTAATTTGACAATACTGACAACAGCTAAAGCGCTTTAGGACATAAGTCTATAACATTTCTAAACATGTATTAACAGAAGCATATTTAAATCGTTGCCTTATATCAGGGACAGCATTGTTACCGATTTTATACAAGTATTAAACAATCAAATGTATAATTGCAAAATACGTACATTCCTTTTTCCACACAATTGATTCGTTTTTACAACACAAAGACAATATGTGCATTAGGTTTTTACATGGTTAATGCAATAATTGTTAAATATTTAAGAGAATAAAGGAATATATATTTTAAACAAAATATCTTTAATACATACGTAGCTACAGTGCGTATGTATTTTTTCTAGTGCACTTTAGGAAATAGCTGAGCAACGTTTCAACGAGCTTTGCATCCGGTCATTGGGGCCGGGATGGAACTCCATGCGTTTGCGTATCTGGGCGAAATTGTGGTTATCGAGGCAACAAAGGAACAGCATGCCCACTTGCGGGAAGTGTTCCGTCGGCTAAGAGCTGTAAATGGAATAAATGCAAATGCAAGTTCTTCCAGAAGAGATTGGTTTACTTGGGACATGTGAACAGCGGTTATGCTATATGCACAGATCCCGGAAAAGTCAAGGTTACCCGGAATCTCAAGGCATCAGCTAGCTTTAAGGAGTTACGTCAGTGTATTGGAATGCCTTTCTGGTACCGGCGATTTGCGCCCAATTTCGCAGCATAAGAACAGACAATGACGGGTCTGCTGAAGAAGGGAAAAAAGTCAACCAGCAGCATCACCTAATTTACTTGTAGACATGTGTATGTGGTTTAAGTGCTTCTGTTTAGGGGCTACTGCAGTGCATTAGAATAAATAAAATATAATTTAAATTTAAAATGCGCGCGCAATATAATAACAGTCGCTTAACATAAATAATTGAGTGGCAAGTCTTTCAAATTAAGCATTAGTGGCAACGCTAGATCGTTTGTTGGTATTATACTAAAAAAGAGCAGCTAATTTAAGTGGCTGGCCATACTAAGAAAATAGTGGCAACGCTAGATCATATCTGTTGGTATTATACTAAAAAAGAGCAGCTAATTTTAGTGGCTGGCCATACTAAGAAAATAGAGTATTTCTTATTTGCTTAACATAATCTGGTAACACATAATTGTACTTTCGTCATTTGCTGGTTTGCCATGGCAAGCGGAGGTTGACCGCTCGCAACGCAGTTAAATCAGATGAAATCTGTAGGTGTAATAATAAATAATTAATTTCAAAATTTATTTAAAATATAATAATTTGAATACATGAGAGTAGTAGAGTTTTTCAAATATTTCCTTTGCTCACCCCTTGAAAAAAATTGAGGTATTGTACTAAAAAAGAGCAGCTAATTTTAGTGGCTGGCCATAATAAGAAAATAGTGTATTTTTTATTTGCTTAACATACTCTGGTAACACATAATTGTACTTTCGTCATTTGCTGGTTTGCCATGGCAAGCGGAGGTTGACCGCTCGCAACGCAGTTAAATCAGATGAAATCTGTAGGTGTAATAATAAATAATTAATTTCAAAATTTATTTAAAATATAAGTGAATACATGAGTGTAGTAGAGTTTTTCAAATATTTCCTTTGCTCTCACCCCTTGAAAAAAATTGAGGTATTGTACTAAAAAAGAGCAGCTAATTTTAGTGGCTGGCCATAATAAGAAAATAGAGTATTTTTTATTTGCTTAACATACTCTGGGAACACATAATTGTACTTTCGTCATTTGCTGGTTTGCCATGGCAAGCGGAGGTTGACCGCTCGCAATGCAGTTAAATCAGATGAAATCTGTAGGTGTAATAATAAATAATTAATTTCAAAATTTATTTAAAATATAATAATTTGAATACATGAGAGTAGTAGAGTTTTTCAAATATTTCATTTGCTCACCCCTTGAAAAAAATTGAGGTAATTTTAGTGGCTGGCCATAATAAGAAAATAGAGTATTTCTTATTTGCTTAACATACTCTGGTAACACATAATTGTACTTTCGTCATTTGCTGGTTTGCCATGGCAAGCGGAGGTTGACCGCTCGCAACGCAGTTTAATCAGATGAAATCTGTAGGTGTAATAATAAATAATTAATTTCAAAATTTATTTAAAATATAATTGAATACATGAGAGTAGTAGAGTTTTTCAAATATTTCCTTTGCTCACCCCTTGAAAAAAATTGACGTATTGTACTAAAAAAGAGCAGCTAATTTTAGTGGCTGGCCATAATAAGAAAATAGTGTATTTTTTATTTGCTTAACATACTCTGGTAACACATAATTGTACTTTCGTCATTTGCTGGTTTGCCATGGCAAGCGGAGGTTGACCGAAATACTTATATCGTATATACTTATATC